>WWET01002666.1:209245-232093 GCA_011038615.1 Limnodynastes dumerilii | reverse complement strand
CCGCTTGTTATAAGCGGACTTGGCAACTATGGTCCTGTCTCTCTGATGTGCGGTCTATGAAATAAGGACTCTTCCGCTCCAGTGTCCATCTCCTTTTGATAAAGGCTGTGGCACTCTCCATCCTGTGGATCACGTGTGGGGTGGGTGATAGGTAGCAGCTTGATATCTTTGCATCTCTACTAAAGCATCTCTGGCAAGTTGGTATCGCTTCTCGGCCTTTTGGTGAAGATCAAGTGTAGTATCTGTTCTTGAGGAGGGGGTGAGAGCCTCTCTGATAGGCAGAGAAACCATGGTCCTCTGGTCATTTGGTTGAGGATGCTTTGAAAACCGGGAAAAACGTGCCTCCGGAATGGCGAACCGGAGGTGCCTGAAACACACTCACCGAGTGACATAGTAAGGCACTTTTATAGGCACTTTTTCTAAGCCCCCACGGTTTTTAAGCACTCGCCTCCCTTGCTCTGGCCTTTTGGCTTGGCGAGAGAATTTTTGTTCCTCTGTCTGGCCACTCGGCTGGGGCTGTAACCACTCAGCACTATTTATTTTCTTTTTGTTTGTCACTTTCACTTTTTTGTCACTTTTCACGGATTGATGGTTCGGCTACGCCCTTATGGGCTCTGATCCAGAGATCTAGGGGGGGATGTGTGGCCGTATGGTTCCTTCCCCCCCTGACCCACTGTGACCTTTCCAATTGCCTGGCATGAGGGAGAGGCACAGTTGTCATGTCCTGGGTGATCCTATGGTGATCCCAGGCACAAGTTTGAGGGTCCCCCTAGCTTCGGCGAAGGGGTCCCAGCGACCCTGTCCATTCCAGTGGTCTTTACTGGCTACGGAGTGGTGGGGATAGTCGGAGCTCTTCTCCTTTTGGAGAGGGCTTTAGCCCGAGCGCTGTGCACTTTTTGTGTTTTGTACTTCACTTTTTTCACAGAACACCGAAAGTCACGTTCCCGGCTTTCAATAAAAAAAAAAAATCTCTGGCTGGTTGGTAAAGTGAGGGTGTGTTAGGGGGCAGAGCACTTGGAATAACTCTTTCATTTATTTCTTCACATCACTCTTGGCTATGTGTTTAGGAAGAACGTTTCACCCTTGATTTTGCAATTGTTTATGTAACCTTTTCCACTTTTCAAACAGTTCAGATTGTGGAATACCATTAATCCCACCCTTTGACACACCAGCATTCAACAAATCAAAAAACATTTCCATGTCACTTTATACCTCATTGGAGAATTTGCTGCTTCCTGCTTATTTATTAGATATTGCTGTTTACGCATTTCCCTTTAATGTGGTCTATCCCCACTCTGATAATATCTGCTTGCTCCCATTGGACCGGATTCACACTTTAGAAGCTGCAGCTTCTTAAGTTGCAGTCCTTTAGGAAACGTTTAACTACCAATGCATAGTAGGTCATATACACAATCTAAGTACCACTTAGGTACATAGATTGACTACATGCGGTCTTTAAAGACTGCATGTAATAGGTTAGGTTGAAGGAGATGTGCCAAGGCAGCCTAGGGGAGAATTTAGGAAGAAGTGGGTGGGGGAAGGGATGTAGATTAGCAGAGGAGGGCGGGGGGAGCCATTCCCCATGCATATTTTACTTCTCAAGAAGTAAAATACACAAGGTTACTTAAGGAAGCCCTATGACACTCTTAAGTGCCATAAGGTTCCTAAAAACGGAGGCAGATTGAGGGGCAGGATGGGTAAGTTAGGATATGGCTGCACCTAACTCACTCTTATCTGTGAATATGGTCTCACAGTATATTGTACATTTGTCATTTCCCTGCATCAAAAACAAAGCAGATCTTAAAGCATGTGGAGCATTTTTCACAAACAAATCAATCATCCTTAGTGTTAATTGGACCATGTCAGGACCAGTCCACACTTGGTATGAAATGACCTTGATAATTTCTTTTCAATCTGGCAACACACCCTATTTCAAATGTGTTATACGCTAGGGTATGTCTATCCATGAGGTCTAAGGTACTAAATCTGATGGTTCCAACATAGACCACTGTCCTGTAATCATCTTGATCCAGACTTAAGATCCTTTCACGTATGCAAGCGTACCTAAGTTATGCACAACTAAGGATAATGCACTCCCCTCTCACGTCCGTAACTTAGCTGACTTACATGTTTAGAACCCTGCCTTAACTTTTTCTTGCATATCTTTGGTCATACGTAAGTGCCTAACTCAGCCCATACTGTAAAAATTAAATGCCTTCCTCACCCACAATGAGTATATTCAGATTGCATAGGGATATCACTCCCTATCGTACAAGTTACGTACGATCAGATTTACAGGGCCGGATCCTCAATTCCAGCCGAAGGGACTTACACAAGTCAGTTGTACAAGTCCCCTGTCAGGGAACATCTGCACATGCACGCAGCAGATTTTCCCTTAGCTAAAATACTAATGTACTTATGGGGAAGGGGCAGACTCTTCACTTACCATAGCGCTATCCCCACCATATAGGCGGGGATAGCCATTTAAATGAAGGGTCCAGGGCGGGGGAAGCCCCTTCATGACTAGGTTGGTGGCAGACTTGGTTGTAAAAGTTAAGGTAGGTATCTGGGCCCATACTTCTTACTCCTCATGTTCTAGGAATCTGTCATTAGTATTTCTGAAATGATCTTGGGAGAAACTGTCTCAAACAGGATTCTTAATTGGTCAGCAGCACCTATTGCTGCCTACAAGTGGTCACTCTTACTCAATACTCAGCCCCCGATGTCTGTTAATTGGAAACTTTAACATGCATCAGCCTTCATTAATTAATCACCACTCTAATTGCAGGTTTAATTCTACATAAGATGTGTCTTCACATCTGTACTATTTCCCCCCTCCTGTGAGAGTACAAAGGTTACTTCTTTGGATTCTGTCTCAATGCATAAGTATTTCTGTGAGGATGTCAAAATATTGCAAACCAGGGCATGGTCCACATTTGTATGCTCAGTCTCCTAACTTATCAGTATATTCACCTGTTAAGACTTTGCAATGCATCTAGCATGTCATTAGGCAATGTTACTGCATCCTCTGTACCTCATGTTATTATGTTAATGAATTGTTGTAGTATTCCAACAAACACAGTTTACAAGAAAATGGGTAAAGAGTCGTATGTTAATTAGCATCTTTAAAAATGTGGAAATTGATGTAGCGATGCATAATTTATTGAATCAAATGTTTATTTCAAAATCATTATTGTCACATTATTCTCATAAGGATGTCTAAAGGATATCACAATTTACATAAAAATTCCTGTGAATTGATAAGAAACATTTGTTTTATAAATATAAAACAAATGCATTTGGACAAATGTATATAATGACAAAATCTCATATGCAAATGTAAAAGTTATTCAATAATGTGTAATCTGCAGTAGTTGCTATTAATGCTGTCTCGGCAAAAAACATATTGCTACAAAACTAATAAATTAAATAATATAGAATATGTTAATTACTTAATATTTCTGTACTTTTATACCAACAATGACATTTTAGAGAAAATGCTGTACTTTCAGTCTATTTGTAAAGTGTTGTTAAGCTGGTATTTTTTTCTGACAGCTCTGTAAAATGTCTTCTAAAAAAGCTACCTCAATAATGCCTTTTGCACCTACTGAGACTTCCTGTATACTGCGTACATGATCAATTGCATTCTGAAACATTTGATCCCTTTCTTCACATCCTCGTGTTTCATCCTTATCCACATCCCACTCAGCATACTGCAATAAGTAACTCCTGATTGCGTCACCTTCCTCCAAAAGAGTCTTTCGAATGCAAGGCAGATCTACAAGGCTTGCCATGCTCAACATGTGTATTAAAGCATGGCAGATTTGTGCACGTAAGCTAGCACAATATTTAAACTCCAGAAAATCTTTAGTGTCCTCACTCCTTTGCAAAGCTATAACCAATGAATTCCATATACTACTGTATTGTTCATTAGTTCCATATTGTTCTCTTCGTAAAGGTGTTGAAAGAGCCATTGCCGATTTAATGCGGACTTTAAAATTCTTACATGATTTTACAACATTGGTGAGAGCATTATAAGCATCTGCAGTCCAAACCGCTTTACCTAAAAATAACAAGTGTTAATTGTGGATAGCAAAAAATGACATAACGGCTAAAGTACACTAAATCACCTGCTATCTAAATATTACCAGACAAGTAGTAGCAGTTTTTAATATTATTTAACTGAGAAACTTTAATGTAATTATAGCATTTTTTAATAGGATACTTATTGGTCAATGGTTTTTTTTTTCTTGAACATATTGCATATTATACTGGAACAGATAAAAGAAGCCAAGAGAAGGAACTTTGTGATGCATGCATAAGTCCTATAGAACCAAAATTACTTAAAATACAGGATACAGCTTAATATGTTTAAAAAAAATAAAAAAATAAAAAAAAATATTACAAACAAGAAACAGTATAAACAAATGTAATATTTAAGTGTAAAACACTGTGATTTCAGCTACTCACCAAGTGGAAGCGCTGTGTTTTTGAACACATTTCCTAATGCATAACATGCATTCCACTTCACTTTCATGGTGCCATCTCCAATGACTGTTGCAATAAGGGCCTGAATTGAGCTCTCAATGCTTTCACAAAACCTGGGTTTTACAATGTGGTACGGCTGCAAAAAGTGAAGCAAGTTTCCCAAAGCCCTAACAGCATTGCTCTTCACCTAAAATACAAGCAAACAATAAAAATATCATCTACTTGATAAATCTCAATGTTGAAGCAATTAATTACAGAGAACAAACAGTATTCTGCTATAATAAACTCTGTAAAGAATCATACATAGTGAAAATATAACTGCCTACAGTTCGGGTATGAAGAGAAAAACAAAATGCGTGACAGCTACAGTAAGGTGCAAAAGTTTTAGGCAGGTGTGGAAATAATGCTGCAAAGTAAGAATGCTTTCAAAAATAGAAATGTTCATAGTTTATTTTTATGAATTAACAAAATGCAAAGTGAATGAACAGAAGAGAAATCTAAATCGAATCAATATTTGGTGTGACCACCCTTTCCCTTCAAAACAACATCAAATATTCTAGGTACACTTGCACACAGTGTTTGAAGGAACTCGGCAGGGAGGTTGTTCCAAACATTTGAAGAACTAATGACAGGTGATCTTGCTCAAATCCTTCTGTCTCTTCAAGTATTCCCAGACAGACTTGATGATATTGAGATCAGGGCTCTGTGGGGGCCATATCACCACTTCCAGGATTCCTTGTTCTTCTTTACACTAAAGATTGTTCTTAATGACACTGATTCAGACTTGATTTCAGGGAGAGTCAAGTTAATTGTATACTTTGCATGCAGGGATTGTTAACTGTACACAGATACTGACCAGCTTTAATTTTAAACTGTTATTTAGACTTGGGATAGGAAACATATCCTCAACTGTGGGGTCCTTGTCCTGCTGCAAAACAAATTTGGAGCTAATCAGATACCTCCCTGATGGTATCGCATGATGGATAAGTACCTATCTGTATTTCACAGCATTGAGGACACCATTTATCTTGACTAAATCCATTTGCTGAAATGCAGCCCTAAACTTGCAAGGAACCTCCACCATGCTTCACTGTTGCCTGCAAACACTCATTATTGCATCACTCTCCAGTCATTCGGCGAGTAAGCTGCCTTCTGTTACAGTCAAATAATTCACAGTTTGACTCATCAGTCCAGAGAACCTGCTGTCATTTTTCTACACCCCAGTTCCAATGTTTTCGTGCATAGTTTAGTTGCATGGCCTTGTTTCCACATCAAAGGTATGGCTTTCTGACCGCAATTCTTACATGAAGACCACTTCTGGACATATTTCTCTGAACAGTAGATGGGTGTACCTGGGTCCCACTGGTTTCTGTCAGTTCTGAGCTGATGGCACTGCTTGACGTCTTTCGATATCGAAGACACATAAGCAAGCGTGTCTTTCATCTGCTGTACTAAGTTTCCATGGCCGACCACTGCGTCTACGGTCATAAGCGTTGCCTGGTTCTTTGTGCATCTTTAAAAGAGCTTGAACAGAACATCTTGAAACCCCACTCTGCTTTGACTCTTTGCCTGAGAGAGACCTTGCTGATACAGTATAACAACCTTATGTCTTGTTGCTGTGGTCAGTCTTGCCATGGTGTGTGACCTGTGACATGAAACAGTCTTCCACAACCTCACCTTTGTAGCATTGTTTGGTAGTTCCTCATCCAATTTTAAGCCCCTTGCACAACTGTTCCTGTTTTATTTAATGACTGTGTTTCAACCTATAATATGAATATGATGATCATTATCACCTATTTGGTATGATTGGGTAATCATACACCTAACTATAATCCTACAGAATCCCTGACATTGTGCAAGTGATCCTAGAAGAACTGCTTTGTTTTTAAGGCAAAGGGTGGTCACAACAAATATTAATTTGATTAGATTTAGATTTCTGTTTATTCACTTTGCATTTTGTTAATTTGTTATTAAAACTTCTATTTTTGAAAGCATTCTCACTTTGCAACATTTTTACCACACTTGGCTAAAACTTTTGCACTGTATTGCAATTTATTTATACATTTTATAATAATAAATGTGTTTTAGTGTTTTTTATATTGGTGAATGTACCTTATCTTTGTCTTTTGATGCTTCAGTTGCTGACCTTAGCATTTTTAGGAGCAGTAAATCTGAAAATTCTTCCTGAAAACTTTGTCCCATGGATTCCCTAGAATAAGGACAAAACATCATGTTTTCGAGGAATTGTAATTTTAAATACATATAATTGTTTCTAAGTGTATCAAAGAGTACCTACATATTAACGATTAAGGTGTCCGTAAGGTTGCCCAAAGACCAGGCAGCCTTGGCTCGCACATTAGGAGATTTATCATTTAGTGACATCAAAATTGCATTAGCTGTATCAGCCACAAACATGACATCCTGTAAAAAATTCAAATGTTAATACATAAAAAAACAGTAGAAACTAGACAAGTGTTAATTGTAAAAATGAATGGGTCTCATTTTCCAAACAGATTTGACAAACATTTAACGGTGAATGGATTTTACTGTACACTAACGTTTAGGACAAAAGATATAATTTGCCAAATATAGATAAAAATTAAGCAGAGTTGACCAGATTCAGGGACTAAAAATGAGAGGAAAGTTACTTCTGGGCAAAACCATGTTGATTTTAGGGGAGTCAAGTTAATTGTATTCTTTGCATGCAGGGATTTATCTTTGAATTGCTTACTGCACACAGATACTGACCAGCTTTACTATCACACTGTTATTTAGACTTGGGCTGGGAAATGCCACCTCTCAACTCTAATACTGTTTGCAGCAAATTAAATTTTATTCCCCTGAAATTAACATGGTTTTGCCCAGGAGTAACTTTCCTCTCTTATTTTCAATCTCTGAATCTGGTCCAGTATCACCAACCTGTCGTAAACACTGGAACAGAATATATACACCAAGTGCTCGAACAGCTGCAGCTTTCACCAGCGGATTTTCACTGTGGTTCAGACCAAGTAGCAATGTAATACAAAGTATCTGACGATCATGCTGCAATTGGAAACAAATAATACATTACTGTCAAACATTTCATATGATTATTTTATTGTTTAGGGACAAATTTGAGCATGCATCTGAAACACATGGAAAAAAGTCAATATATTTTTTCTTTACACATTATATAATATTAATTCAATAAATACATGTTGGTTACAAACAATGCATTATTTTATCATTACAATATGACACATGGAATATCTTGTTCTTTGTTATTTTTTTATGACTTTTTTTTTATTGAGAACATATGGCACACATGTAGAATAAGTAATCTGCTAGAGCTACAACAGACATATATAATTGATAGTAGCAATACAATAGGAATGACTTTACAATGTCAGAAAAACAATTTTGACATAAATGATATGATAATATCAGACAATTTTAACAATACCCTATATCGGACTTCCGGTGTGCAGGCCACTCGCGGTGGACGCAATTTTATTGAGCTCCTTAGCTAGACCCAAAAACTTAGCCTTTGTGCTCGTGGTAGCCCCTCCGCAGCAGGCTATATTTACGGAGGATAGTGTCAGGCAAGAGAGGATTGCTCCTAGGAGAAAAGGGCGCGAAAGCCGCCATACCGCTGCCTTTGGCAATTGATGAGGGAGGACGGGCGCCTCCGGATGCAAGGTACCCTCTGCACGTGGGAGCAGTGACTCGCGGTGTGAGCCAGTCGGCTGCTCATATCTTGGTCTTCGGGGCTAGGGCTCTCCAATACTACAGCTGCGGGGAGCAGACTTGCGGGGACCGCCAGTGCCACGTGCAGCTCGATCCGCAGTGCAACCAGGATATCCCACCTAGAATCCTGGTTTAAAAAGTACAATACACCACAGACCCTGGGAAACATCACTGTCCCATCTCTACTCTACCACCCAAGGGAAGTGGGGGGTATGCCTGAAGGCCTGTGAGCCCTACTAAACGGAGCCTGAAAGGGTTAATGGACCAGAGACAGTAATCAAGCGCTACAGTGAGGGTAATTTACCTGCAACTTACTACTGCCACAGAGAGCCCAGCATATTACCATTTTGGCATCAATTATATTGGGTCAGCCTGAACTTGTAAATACCAGACAAATATCTCACACCCTAAAGTAGAATATAGCAACACTTTGTCAAGATCCCATCTGACTCAGAGAGTGGAGTGCATTACAACTGATCAGCGTGCCTGAACAGGCAGCTTCTGCTAGATGTAAGCCTACACAGCCGTCATTCATCAGCCTACCTGTACCTAAGACCATGCATTACGGTGGTCTTCAGCCCAGCGTGCCTGAATAGGCAGCATCTGCTAGGTGTGGAACTACACAGTCGCCATCCATCAGCTTACCTGTACCTGAGATCGTGTATTATAGTGGTTTTCAGTTCAGCGTGCCTGAACAGGCAGCATCTGCTAGGTGTAAGCCTACATAGCCGTCATTCATCAGCTTATTTGCACCCGAGACCGTGCATTCAGTTCAGCGTGCCTGAATAGGCAGCATCTCCCAGGTCTTGGAACTATAGTAATGGACAGCCCTTTTCATTTTTAGTTTCTCCGTCACAGGAGGACTGACCATTTCTCTACGTCACCTCTGTCTCCTCCTTCTGCTTGTTGATAAGTATTTTGCATTTTTACTTGGGGTCACAATCTTGTAGGTATACTTGGGGTGGGGGCCGTGGCGATCCCTCCCTACTTAGCATAAGTCAGATTGTATTTCCTTACCTGCTAAATATGTAATGTACAATATTTAGAGAATAGTGACCTACTGTATCTGCATTTTTGGCTTGTTCCTGTCTATCTGTTTTGGGGGTCTTCTTCTTGTGCCCAGTCTAAGATACAAACCTGGGACCTTATTTTGTCGTAAGGGGTACAATAGATTTTAGCCTGGTTTTCTTGAGTTGGTTGTGGTGAGGGCATGAAAAGGTACCTTGGGTCAATAGGGGATAACACAATGGGAAAGCCAAGAAACACTAACCCTACTACCTCCTCGTCCAAATCAAACCCCCCTTCTCCTCCCTCCCCGAAACAATCTAAAGGTTCCTTGGCCTGTTGGTCCGAAGGCTCTGCTCCACAGCTTACGCCAGCAGAGACCGCAAGAGAATTATCACAACACCTTTTCCCTATGATTGAACAAAAGCTAGTACCTGTGTTTGATGTACGATTCACAGCCTTACAATCTAGTATTGATATGGCGGTGGCGGCTCTGGAGTCCAATACTAAACGGATGGGTGCGCTTGAGCAACGTGTCAGTGACATTGATGACTCCCATATCAGCCTGCAAAACAATGCTCTAGCTCAGTCTAAACGTATAAAGGAACTAGAGGAAAAGCTAGATGACCTAGAAAACAGGGGTCGTAGGAATAATCTTCGCCTCATTGGCATAGCTGAGAACATAAAAAATCTGGAGCTTGTTACATTTCTTCAAACGGAGCTAGTCAGTGCCCTGAATTTCCCAGCCTCCATGAGGGAAATGGTTATTGAAAGGGCCCACAGGTTGGGACCCGAACGTACAAACACTGAGGGACGACCCAGGGCCGTCATAGCCAAGTTTTTAAATTATAGGGATAAGGAGGCGGTCCTTGGGGCCTATAGGGCCACTCCCAATTTAAAGATTCAGGACCAGAAAATTCTAATATTTCAAGATTTTTCTGCCCAGGTCTCAAAAAAACGAAGAGCCTTTGCGCCCATCTGCTCTGCCCTTCATGAGCACCACTTTCGCTTTACCTTGGCTTTCCCTGCGCGTCTCAGAATCACGCATAAAGGTCAAGTGTATACCTATGATGACCCCCAAAAAGCCAGGGAGTTTGTCTCCCAGTTTGATCTAGACAGCAATCATGCCTCCCCTTCTAATATATAATCCTTACAGGTCACTACCTCGCTATAACTGGTGGAAACCTAATTCATGTTAGTCAGTTGCCATTATGGTGGTTTAAGAATTCAGTTAGTTTTTAAGTTTACAACAATGAAGCCCTATTCGAGGGTTAAAATGTTTTTTCAAGAGGAAAATTTTGAAAAAAGTGGAAATTGGAGCACTTCTATTTCATGTTTCACAATGTTTGTTACATGTTTTTATATAAATGTGTGTTATTCACAGCTCTTGGCCCTAAGTCATGTCTATAACTCGGAGGGTTTCTGGACGGACGCTGGACTTGATGAGCACTATGTGGGATTCTGGGAGCAAAGGTCCCACTCTGGAGGTACCATGCCATCCGCAAGACAATATTATCTCTTTACCTTTTGCTATGTCTGGTTCACACACCGATAGAGATTTTTTAAATCTTAAGATCCCACCACAACACGCCATCCCTAAGGTAACTGTTATATCATGGAATGTGGGTGGGCTTAATTCACCTATTAAGCGAAAGCGAGTTCTTAATCATCTGAAGACACTGTCCCCTGACATAGTCTTCCTACAGGAGACTCACTGGAACCAGCAATCTGACACTTTAAAAGGCCCATGGGTAGCAGAGTGCAGGAAATCCAATTACACCAATAAGTCAAGAGGGGTGGCCATACTCTTCAGTAAAAACTTGCAGTTTGAGGTGATAAAATCGATCCCGGATCCGCAGGGAAGGTACTTACTATTGGAGGTTTCTATTTGGTCCATAGTATACACACTGCTAAATGTTTACGCACCGAACTCCCCGCCGAGGGAATTCTTTTCTCAAATATCTACACTATTACTGCAAAATGATGTCTCCAACCTTATCATTGCGGGCGATTTAAAACACAGTAGACAATCCGGCCATGGACAGATCCCCCTCCCCGCAGATTCAGGCTTCGAATCCACCTAATCACATCTCCTATCTAAAACAGGCCCACCAGGTCTCGGACCCCTGGCGTACACAAAACCCATCAGATCACTCATATACCTTCTACTCAGCGGTACATAGGTCATTCTCACGAATCGATTACTTTTTGCTGAGTGATCACTTATTCACTAGACCCATTTCAGTAGATATCCACACAATTGTTGTATCCGACCATGCACCTATATCACTGTCCCTCCAGATAGCAAATCCCCAACACATAGATAAGATGTGGAGATTTCCCTCCTACCTCTATAGCTCAGACGAATTCAAAAATTTCCTTGTGGCTAGCTGGAAGGATTATGATTACACGAATAATCAACATAAAGACACTCCGATTTTGTTCTGGGAGACAGCCAAGGCGGTCCTTAGAGGACAAATAATATCCTACCCAAAAAGATTTTCAATCTAAAAATATAACACTCTTTATACCGCAACTACGGAGGCTTTTCACACATACTCCCATAGTCCCAATGATTCGACTGAATCTAATTACAGAGAGACACGACAGTTATTAGAAAGCTTTTTAATATCTCAAGCTCAAATTAAAATGGACTATAGTAAAAGCAAATTCTTTCGGTGGGGGAATAAACCAGGTAGGCTGCTGGCTAATCTGGCAAAAATACAAAGGACTAAAAAAACGATCCTTACCATTACAAACCCATCCACAAATTTATCCTACACCACGCTAAAAGATATACAGAAAGAGTTTCAAGATTACTATTCATCCTTATATGAGGCCACCCCTAATTACCCGGAACGCAGACACACTCTTCAATAAATTAAATCTGCCTACTCTCTCTGTGGAACAAAAGGAATACTTAAATGCTGTTATCACAGAAAGGGAAGTCTCCAAAATAATAGCCTCCCTGACTAATAATAAATCCCCCAGCCCTGACGGCCTTTCGGCAGAATTTTACAAACTCCTAAAACCTGAACTTACACCTTCTTTGACAAAGTTATACAATACCCTACATTTGGATTGCCCCCCTTATCCCTCCTTCAATAAAGCAAACACCATACTTATCCTCAAGCCTAATAAGCCAGCCAACCTAGTAACATCCTACCGCCCCATTACCCTTTTGAACCAGGACTTCAAGCTTTTGGCCAAAATTATGGCCGATAGGTTGCAGTCCATTCTTCCCTATCTTCTCACCCAGCATCAATTGGGCTTTGTCCATGGCAGGCATTCGGTTAAGGCGGTGCGAACAGCAATAGCCGCTTTGATAACGAATAAACAGGGTTGCTTAAACTCCACACCGGGGATGCTACTCAGCCTAGATGCGGAAAAGGCATTTGATCAGGTATCCTGGGAGCATCTGCAGGATATTTTTGCATTTAGAGATTTTGGTTCAAAGTTCTCGGACTTCATTAATTTCATGTATACGCAACCCAGAACAAATCTGTTAATTAATGGCTGCAGGGTCTCCCCGGTGGGGATGACTAGAGGCACCAGACAGGGATGTCCCTTATCCCCCTTACTCTTTAATCTGGCGCTAGACCCTCTCCTTCGGGTGCTCCAAGCGGATCCGGGATTTAGGGGCATAGACATTGGTGGTAGGTAGGTTAAGATCACTGCTTTTGCTGATGACCTGCTTTTATACATCTCTAACCCTAAGGACTCCTTACCAAAGATATTTGAGATAATTGAAGATTTTGGCAGACTATCTGGGTTTACAATAATCCAATCCAAATCAATGGCACTATGGATGGGGCCAATGCTACGTCCAACGTGGCACGCCAGGTTTCAGTTAAAGTGGGTAGAGAAGGCACTAACATACCTAGGTTTGTCTATCTCAAAAAATATTAATTCCCTGTACAGTGACAATATCAGCGTGTGAGTCCATGAATAGATGGCAAAATCTTCCGCTTTGTTTCTCAGGACGGGCCAACTTAATAAAAATGGTGATCTTTCCGAAGCTCCTATACCCATTGCAAATGCTGCCGTTGGTGTTATCTTCGGAGGATGAACGATTGCTCAACAAGGCATTTCGAAAATTTATCTGGCATGGTAAACGCTCTAGAGTGGCATTGATCAAATTACAACAGCATGGTTCGAATGGGGGAATTAATTTTCCTAATCTGAAACTCTATAGCTATGCCAGCAATATGCGCTTTATACGAGATTGGATAAACAACACCTCATATTATGCCAATACGCCGCTCGAGCAGTCATTCATACCCGATTATTCACTTACATTTTTCCTACATTGTCTTCGCACAAATCTCACGCCAGAAATTCAGGGAAACCCGCTTCTAATGTCGGCATGGTCAACGTGGAAAGGGGTCCGTAAGCAGAAAGGGCTGAATTGTCAATATTCTTTATTCCTACCATTGCTGCAAAATCCCATGTTTCAGGACGGGTTGGCAGCGTACCCATTTTGTCAGTGGCGCTCAAAACAAATCACTACAGTTCGAGATCTAACTTTTCCACACCTAAAGACTACAACAACTATTGCCCAACTGCAGGAAACATACAATATACCTCACACTCACTTTTTTGCAGCCCATCAGGCTCTTCACTATGCACAAAAGGTTGCTAAACAACTGACAGATGAAGACTGGCGTAATGACATAGATAGAACGTTAGCAACCCCTCCCAGGGAAAAAGGCACCATATCTAAACACTACCACATTCTCAGGGACTCTCTAGACCATACAAAAATACGTAATGGTCTGGCCTTCTGGTTAACTATATTCCCGGGCCTAACAATTGAGCACATACTAGACACAATAGTATACTCAGATAGCATTCTAAAGGCCGCCACCTACAGGGAAATGATCTTAAACATTTTTCATAGAGGGTATTTGTCACCGGAACGGAGGTATCAGAAGGGACTAGCAACTAATTCAGACTGCGCTAAATGTGGGGCTAAGAAAGCAACTCTCGTACACTGCTTCTGGGAATGTCCCCAGACCCGAAAATTCTGGAAGCAGGTTCATTTGTTCTCCTCCTCACACTTGGTGGAAACTCTGTTTCTGACACCAGAATGGGCAATACTTGGTTATATAGACCCTGCTTTGAAACTAAGTAAGAAAGAGAAGCATCTGGCCTTAATTATTTCGGCTGTGGCCAGAAAATGTATCCTCCAGTGTTGGATACGGGACAGACCTCCCAACATTGTCTTGTTCAAAGAAAAATTGTATTATCTCTTTCGCATGGAGTGGCTTGAAGCCAATCTGACGAGGGAGAAGTCTGTTGGGAAGCTTTTTCGGGTATGGGAGAAATACATCCTTAGCCTTAACCCTTCAATACAAACTCAAATACGCTCATGCTTTGAGAATACAAGGTGGTATTCAACCAGAGCTTTACTGGATGACCCCCCCATCCCAATGTAATATAAGTGCTTGACGACTTTGATATGGGAGTATGACAGTTTGGGTCCGGCGTCCGTCCATCCATCCGTCCGTTAGCCCGGTACACATGGTATATAGTGTTGTGTTTATAAAACGAAATGTATCTACGATTATCCTGATACTCATTCTTATCTGTGAATGTTAATATGGATCATACAAACATTTGATGTTTATTTCTTTTTACGTTCTGTTTGCTCCAATAAAATAAATAATATATATATAAAAAAAAAAAAACAATACCCTTTATCAATATTGTTGCGCTCAAGTCAAGCCAAGTTCGGTACAGAGATATACAGAAAGTATATGGATAGTTATAACCTCAAACACACCATTTATTCTTGGAATCTAGCGAGAGTGCTCCCAATACCACCTCCAGTGAGCCTCAAACAATAACCAAAGTGCCCCCAGTTAATATCCTATTAGAGGAGGACCATTGTCAACCAATCAAAGGCAATACCAAGTAGTGCATTCAAAACAATTATATAGGTGGTTTTTAGTATGTGAGGGCAATATATCAATGTAACTCTCCCATGTGTTGAAAAATATCTCCACCTTGAGTTTCCTATCTAAAGTGGCCTCTAACCAGCCCACCTGGAATAAAAAAAAAAAAAAAAGGTTTTCCTTGAAAAGTCTGAAAGGGGGAACCCCAGTGTTAATGCATTAATAAATAAAATAAATATTATTATAAAACATAATTATTATTATGTTTGAATAGACAAGGTTTCAAAGAAGGATGCGAAAATAGGCCTGAACTCATTCATGCATACGGTTGAAATTAATGTATTTTATATTATAGTATCAAATCCGAACGCAAGTGATTTCAAGAGAAACAGGATTCCACATTTCGGTCAGCTTAAAAGGTGTGATGCCTGCAAGGGAAATGACATTCCAGATACCAGTCAGGTAGGGTGTGATAGTATCTATACACAGGTGGCCGGTTTTATGGTGGCAATTATAGATGGAGGACCACTACCGCCCCCCTCAGGGACCAGGCAACAGCATTCCAATGCCCTACCCTAGGGATGACTAAACAGTATTCCAAAATAGGATGAGATTGGGCATGCTCAGTAAATAGGATGAGATAGGGTGTGCTCAGTATACACGCTGAACTATCACTTTTAATAAGAAAATCATTATTCATAACTTAAAGCTGCACAATATGATTCTTTATTAACAGCATGGTTCTGACGGATAAGCCCAATCACGATAAGGGCACTACATTCCAACACCGAATTATGTCATATTTGATATATCCTTGGGGATAAAAAGGATTTATGTAACTTAGAAAATACTGTACACATTTATTATTCATCAATCACATTTCAACGGTATGCATGCAGTAGCTGATCTTCACGGGCTTTCTCATTTATAACCAGAATACTGTATTGAGATTATTTCTTTTATTTCTATGTATGTGCTCTGTATATGTATAAATTAAACTATGTTCCAATATATTTTAATATATATTTGTCATCCTCAGGAGGCTTCAATTCGCATCTTTATCGCCAATCCGCCTTAGAATATTTTAATTTGGTTATATTTAGCACCATTAGATAGCTTGTAACATTCTAAAAATATCTAGATAGCTTGTAACATTCTAAGAATATCTATGTATTGCTAGTCGCGCTTGCATATTATAATCATAAATGGATTTTGTTTATAATGTCTAAAGATGAGATAGGGTAATAAAATATGCAAATTGACCCTGCTGACGAGCCAAAGTGGGATTGAGAGAGAACCAATCCCAGCAAGAACCAGAAGATCCACCAATCAGAGGAACAGCAGAATGAACAACTGTGATGTCATGTTTTATTTGAATCAATGTAAATAAAAAAGCACTGTCCATGGAGCATAGATTATAGAATGTACAATATGCAGTAGAGATAAAGAATCAGCGCCAAACTAAAAGCAGGTGTGCAGCTTATAAGTGAATAGTGTAGTAGAACAAAAACCACATAACAATAAGGTATGCAAAATGGTAATTCACATAAAATAAGTGCTCACTTCAATTGTCACAGCACGTAAAAGACAGAACTATTACATTTCTATATAGATATCAAGTCCACTTGCAATTTCTTACACAATCAAAGTCCCGTATAGACAGATGGTAAATGGCGATTCCAAGGTCATGCAGTTTAAGACAGTAATGAAAGAAAGATACCTTTCCGTAGCTGTAAGACAAGGAAGGCAAAACAGTACACTATACCGGGCGGTGTGTGGATAGACGCACCGCGTGGATCTCTCACTCCGTTGCTGTCGGCTATTTCCTGGATGTACACCTCGTTCTAGTCTGTCTGAGCGTGCGTTCCACTCCTAGGTAACGGGCACACTGCGTTCCACTCCAGAGAAAAGGGACCACATGTAGGAAACCAAAAAAGATGCAAAGAAGCACTAATAGTGCAGGTCACATTTATTGATGCAAAAGAGTTTAAAATGAATATACTCACACAGGAGTCATTAAAGCAGGCATTAAGAAATAGGGTACAGACAGTATCCAGTAGTTCCTGGTCCAATACTATAAGGCTGTAATAAACCCCAAATGCAATAGAAGTTGAGAAAAAAAGATATTTCTCTAGGCACCAGGCTGGGGGCCACTTTGGCAGTGGAATTCACCATCTGTCTATATGGGACTTTGATTGTGTAAGAAATTGCAAGTGGACTTGATATCTATATAGAAATTTAATAGTTCTGTCTTTTACGTGCTGTGACAACTGAAGTGAGCGCTCATTTTATGTGAATTACCATTTTGCATAGATTATATAATGTTTTTGTATTGAAACTTTGAACAGACTGTTCCTGCGTTGATTGGTGAGACACTTGTATTTTGGCTCTGTTATTGTATTTTCTGTATACTATTGTTAAACTTTTCTCAGTAAAACTCTTTTTGTGCGTTGGAACACAACTTGCGATCTGGACATGTTTCGTTGCGGACCTACGCAATTTATGCAACTTTTGCGCATTATCATCGCAATTAATAAACTGTATGTAATAATTAATTAATATCTTATAACAACAAAAATACTTCAACACCAGGATGGTTCCACATTTGAAGTATAGTTTTCTTGGCAGCTACTCCTATAGCCAACAATAAACGTTTTACCCCTTGACTAACCGTCTGATTCCTAGGCAGTATTCCCAAAATTGACCATTCTGGATTAAATGGGATGTTCGAAAGAAGTCCTTGATAAATTTTGGGTACCTGTAACCAAAAGTATTTTTTAAAAAAGGACACCCCCATAGGCAGTGGAGCAGCTCTGCACCAGGTTCATGGCATTCATAGCAGAGATTAGATTCAGTTAATCCCAAGGCACAGGACTTTGGAGGGGTTAAATAAGTTCTATAATGTTTAAGAACAGTTCTACATACCGACTGGCTGGAAATGTGTAGGATTCTAAGAAGCACTTCAGGGGTAAGATTTGGGAAGTTTTCTACCCAACGGGCTAGGCCTCCAGAGTTAGTGTTAAAGGTGATAAGATTGTACAAATTTTTATAATTCACTGTAATTGCTTTTCTGGCTAACTGACTTTGAAGGAGTAGGGAGTCAAAGTGATTACTGCAATCACCAGACGAGAGACGTCTCAAGACTTTTACTATATGGTGTTGTGCCTTTAAGAACTCAAATGGGAAAGCACGGAGAAACTCAAATCGCGCCACTGCCTGTTGGTAGGACATAGGTCGTTTGTATCCAACGTATACCAGGTTCCGGATGGTGGAGGCCCCTCGTTCCTTCCACACCATGAAGGGACAAAATTCAGATTTTGGGTTAAATGTAAGTGTAAGGAGAATTGAGAGTGCAGGTGGTATTTGTGTCTTAAGATGTGCCATAACCTTTTCGTAGACCAATGACCCTTTTCTAGAGCAATGTCAGTGTATTTGGCAGTATCAGTCTCATATATGTTTGAGTATTACCGTGTGATTATACCTCTGTACATCCGGGAAGTTTATACCTCCGTTGAGTGGTGTTTGTTTCAATTTGTGAATACTATTTCGGGGCCTCCCCGTGTTCCAAATAAAGGATCTGAATATGGCATTTATATGTTTGAGGTCAGTGTGAGATTGCAATTTGTACAGCAATCGTGGAAATGCTGTCCTCTTTATTAGGCTAGCTCTGCCCACATACGATAACTGGAGATGTCCCCAACTCTCCATCTGGTGTTCAAGTTCAGAGATAATTTTTTTCATGTTAGCTCTATAAAGAAGTGATGGGTATTTTGTAATTTGTACACCTAGATATGTCAGTTGTCGAGATTCCCACTGGAATGGCACACAGCGAGCCCATGGGGGTTTGGCACAAAAGTTGTGACCTTAATCGTTTGAGTTCCGATCGAGAATCCCCTAAACTGCTCCCATCCCTGAAAGATATGCAACAAGATAAGTAAAATATGAGTGGAAACCATCTTCATGGTCATTCCATCTCCCCTTCTTCCATTACTAGGAAGTTGGTAGTTGGTGACGCGTATTGAAATCTAATAAGACCAATGAACATAGGTCCAAAGGACCATCATTCAAAAGTGTCAAAGAGAAAAGGCCAAGCTATAGAATCAAATGCCTTGTTGGCATCTAAACTTAATAGGATATTAGAAGACTGGGTCGATTGTGCTGAAATGACCATTGCGGCAATGGCTGCCCGGATTCCTTTCACAGAATGACGACCCGATATGAGGCCCAATTGGTGACTGGTTAATAGATTTGGGAGAAAGTATTGTAAGCAAGAGGCCATTATTTTAGCAAGGATTTTAAAATCCATTTTGAGGAGGGTAATTGGTCGATAGGAAGATTCTAATCTGGGGTCTTTATTAGGTGTCGGAAAAGGATTGTTTGAGCCTCACTGAATTTTGGGAAATATTGTGTCTGGCGTGAAGCACTCGGTAAAGGGTCAACAAGCTTGGAACTAGTTGTTGCTTTAGCATTTTTAAATATTCATTGGAGAACCCATCAGGTTCTGGAGTTTTGTTGTATTGGAGGGATTTTATAGCCTGAATAATTTCAACCTTCGAAATGGCTGCGTTAAGGATATCCCTTTGTTTAGTGAATAAACGCGGAAGGAGAGCCACAGAGAGGATCTCATCTTGAAGATCTGGGCAAGGTGGAATCGCACTACAAAGGTTGTTGTAATATTAAACTGAATATAATCTATAAACACCGCAACCTCTACAGCTGGATATTTCCACTCCTAGGGGGTACACCTAAGAACCCCTAACTCTAAAAACCCACTGAACACAGACCAGGGGGAATTTCAAGGTAATATACAGAAATGGTGAAATGGGATAGGAATGTCCGCATAGAATTTTATAAATGATTCACAAAAAAGTCTATAAAGAGTCTATAAGTATTATGATCTTCGTTATTTCGTGTTCCTATTCTCCAAAAACATTCACTTCTCTCTTCCTTATAGGAGAAAAGTCCTCAAGGAAAATAGAGAAGAACAACCTTGTATAATACCATCAGAGAAGGTAAGTGTGCAAGAAATACTTCTATTACTCACAATCCTCCTCTTTTGGTTCTTAGCAGACCAGATATTATGCAGTTTCTCCACCTTTCTTCTCCGTCTCTTTAATCAGGGTCCCCCTCTGTTTCCTTCACCATCTGTTCTCTCAGTTGGCTGTATTTTTCTTGACTCTCCTATTCCTTTATTTCAGGGTGACAACTCCCCCCAGCATCCAAAAAAGGAAGACAGCACGACCTCGGGTGATAACGTTTGACACAGAGGAATATTAAAAGGTAAGATAAATACTCACACTCTATTTTTCTTGTATTAAAAGCTCTGAGTCTGGTCTTTAATGTTCTTATGCTTTTTTCCAGGGGTTTTTCAACTTCCTTGTAAGGGAATCTCTTCTCCAGGCTTGCCTCAGGGGTTCAGTTCAGACTGCGCTGCACACTTTGGTCCAGATCACGCCCAGCCAGTGACACTTGAGGAACAGCGTCAGCGTGAAGAGCAGAAGAGGACGCCCAGTGACAGAGGGACCAGAGTCTGCAGCGCAGTCACAACTGAACCCCTGAGGCAAGCCTGGAGAAGAGATCCCTTACAAGGAAGTTGAAAAACCCCTGGAAAAAAGCAAAAGAAAATTAAAGACCAGACTCAGAGTTTTTAATACAAGAAAAGTAGAGTGTCAGTATATATCTTACCTTTTAATATTCTTCTGTGTCAAACGTTATCACCCGAGTTTGTGCTGTCTTACTTTTTTGGATGCTGGTGGGAATTGTCACCCTGAAATAAAGGAGGATTAAAGAGACGGAGAAGAAAGGTGGAGAAACTGCATAATATCTGCTCTGCTAAGAACCAAGAGAGGAGGATTGTGAGTAATAGAAGTATTTCTTACACACTTACCTTCTCTGATATTACACAAGGTTGTTCTTCTCTGTTTTCCCTGAGGAATTTTCTCCTATAACGAAGAGAGAAGTGAATGTTTTTGGAAAATAGGAACACAAAATAACGAAGATCATAATACTCAGACTCTGTATAGACTTTTTTGTGAATCATTTGTAAAATTCTTTGCGGACATTCCTATCACATTTCACCATTTCTGTTGTAATATTCAAGGAATTTATTTAGGATTGATTCAATAACCATTATTCAATAACCATGTTGCAGGTAGAAGGGTCCTTCAGGGATCATACTGCGTTTTCTCCATGATTTGGCCATATTGGCCAACACTCAGCAAGGCTTATTGCCCCCATCTATAGAATTTATGTTTAGCGTAATCAAGTGAGTGAAGATTTTGGCATACTTGCAGTATCAGGGTCCCGACCCGTGCATGCGCGACCGCAGCAACCCGCGCATGCGTGGTCGCAGCAAGCACGGTGGAGGGATCTCTGTCTCCTGCCTAGCTGCGGCTTTCATTTCTGGATTCGGTCAAAGTGCGGCTAGTTCAAATTTAAACAATAGTGCATAGAGTTGACAGAATATACAGTGTATTTCCAAACAATAAAGAGTTGAGAGAATATAGTGTATTGCCAATTGAATACACAAGTTTATATTTATACTGAATACACAATAAAGAATAAAGAGTTGAGAGACTTCTTATTCATACTGAATAGACAAAAAAGAATAAAGAGTTAAATAAAGGTGAAAGTTCACACAGTTCATACAATAGACCAAACAGAGTGAAAGGTGAAAGTTCCTACAGTCTATTCATAGAGTTCTTATTTTTCTTGCCATTACATCCTGAATTCAATAATGAATATATTTACCTTAAATGTAATATGCAAAGACAACCTGAGTGTCATAACTTATTTGAAAGAAAAGCACATTATCCATGGCGGTATTGATTGTGTAGAATGTGAGCGACCGTATTCTTTGATTAAACAGTCTGCTAAATTGAGTGGCTATTCCTGGAGGTGCCCAGGATGTCGCACAAAAAAATCTATAATGAAAGATAGCTTTATTGAATGTGCTAAAATTTCCCCCACAAAATTTTTATATTTGTGTTTCTATTGGGCAACAGAAACACCTCAACATACCACAATGCATCATTTAGATATTGCTACCCATACCGCTGTGGACTATTACCAATTTTTTCGCGACCTCTGTTCCTGGAAACTGCTACAAAGCCCCATACAACTGGGCGGTGCAGGAAAAACTGTTCAAATTGATGAATCTCTACTTGTGAAAGCTAAATATTTCCGTGGTAGAAATATGCAGAATCAGACATCAAACAGTAAACCATAAAGAGAACTTTGTTGATCAGGATACTGGTGCCCATACCAACAATGTTGAATGTTACTGGAAACGTGCAAAGTCTGTGTTCAAGCGGATGAACGGAACAGCCAAAGACATGGTACCAAGTTATCTAGATGAGTTCATGTGGCGTGAACGTTATGCCAAAACATATCATCTTGCATATTTAAATTTTCTCAGCCATATAGCTGAAAGGAATCCATGCTAAATTGCCCTCCATCTTATGCCAATCAACCCTCAGCAGCGGTGGGAACAACCAATCACCACTCTCCTCACATCCTACATCACTTAGAGTAAATGATGAATTGATGTTATATTAATGGTTACTGTTTGTCACTGCAGTAGTGTAATTTAACTTTTCAATGAATAAAACGTTAAATTTTATTGTAGTACTTATTTTCAATGAATAAAAAAGTACAGATTATCCATGTGCATTGATTTCTGAGTGTTTCTTGCTAGGTTGTCATATATATATATATATATATATATATATAT
>WWET01002666.1:196100-207973 GCA_011038615.1 Limnodynastes dumerilii | reverse complement strand
AGAGTGCGGAATACTGGAGAGCTGAAGACACATGATTGGTTATACTGGGGAGGCTGCAGACACATGAATGGGAACTACTAGGGAGGCTGGAGACACATGAATCGGGACTACAGGGGAGGCTGCAGACACATGATGGGGGCTACTGGGGAGGCTGCAGACACATGATGGGGGCTAACATAGTTAAATTAGTTATAAGAAAAAAAAATTATTAGCGATTTGTAAATGTATTAAATAAAAAATAACAATTAAATGTAATATCTGTGTATGTACTTAGTAATTCCTGCTTTTTTTTGTATATTTTGCTTTTGGTGTGCCGCGGAATTTTGGGAAGGGCTTAGGTGTGCCGAGGGTGAAAAAAGGTTAAGGAGCACTGTTCTAAAAGATGAACAAATGACAGTAATTATTTGTGATTCTGTGAGGACAACTGAAAAGCAGGCAATGTTAGAGGTCTAAGCTAAAACACTGATGAACTGCAAGAAAACTTTTTTCTATTAATACCTGCGCTTTTTACAAAACTCCTGCTGCCTCACTATATACACAATGGTGGAATCCACAAACCACTACAGCAATACAAATACAGGCAAAAAAAAATTTTGGTATATATGTATAGGCGCCAGAGACAGAATAATAATATATCTAGTCCACAATCTCAATAATTTCGATTAATTAAGTAGGTTAGTAAACGTCCATTTGAGAGTCTTAATCTAAACTCAGGAAGTTCAAGCAAATGTTCATACAGTTCTTGGGATCTTCCAATGACAGAGTATCAAAAATGTTTTTGCCTGTATTTGCACTGATGAACTGCAACCTTTGACAATCTAATCTAATATAATTTAGGACAATTCATTGACCAGTCAATTTTGCAGTGAAGAATGCTTCATGTTTTGCTTGTTACTGAGGGACAACCAGTGCCAGTACTGTTGAGTAATTCCAAACTAATAGATGTTAGATAAATAAAGGAACTTAGGATTCAAATGTAACCATGTTGATCATTTGGTTAAAGCATTTTTCATTTTGTGAGCTGTAGTCCACCCAAGTCATAGAATTCTATTGATTTCTACTTATTTATCTGCCTAAATATATTAAATACACAGGTTAAATTACAAACAAAACAATTTTGCACATAAAATGTACATATGCTTACAGGTAATTCAGTGAAAGCTTCTGGCAAGACAGACGACAAAGCATCACAAGCACTTGTTTGCAGAGTGGGATGCTGCTCATTCTGTAGGGCTCCAGGCAAAGGACCAATCAGGATCATGTTCCAAAATACTGCGGTCTAGATCACAGAAAAGTTAAACGTTAAAATTCACATTTAAAATTCATGTTGATAAAAGAAACTAATATGTGTAAACGTCATTTGTGAGGGCTAATTTCAATGTTAATGGATGGGGGGATTGGACATGGTCTTTTGTCTCTTGGTTTTGCATGGCCAATTGTATAGAAAAAATAATTAATAATAAAAAAAACCTGGAATAGGTAAATCTGGAAAACATTGTCAATTTTTTCTAATTCCTCTTTCCTAAAGTCACATATGTCGTCAGTTTTTTGGGAGGGCATCTTTACACTGGTTTTTTTGTGTTTCAGAGGATATTATTTATATTTATTTCACACATTATAATAATACTGTGCATAATGCTTCTAACATAAAATATACCATTGTGGTTTCTCAGACTTATGCTTATAACTGCATTGAATTGGATGTTATATGACACCAAACTGGTGATTTTGGGCCTGATTCAGGCTTAAGAAAGAGTATGGTGCTATGAGCCTGCATTAACACTGTACACTTTGCATGCTTCCCCCCCCACCTGCTTTAGAGAGCCTAGGGAAAGCACAGCCCATTACCTCTGAAATTGGCTTGTACGGAACAAAGTTCCGTCCGATTCTTTGTACACTAGGGTTCCATCTGGAGGGTGCATGCCCTGGAGACAGACAAGGGAGCTGCAATAATACCTGGAGACAGTATGCAGTCACCCTCTTCACAATGCTGTTTCCGAGAGAGACAGTTGAATGCTAATTAGTTTTATTAATGAATGGGTAAGTATGCAGATCAGCATACTTTAGAATTCATTAATTCGGAAACCACCGCTGCAGACCCATCTCACCGTATTACAGGGGCATCTATGGGGTGTTTTAGGGTTAGGAGACTATGGGGAGTTTTGGGGTTAGACTGTGGGGAGCGGAGAGTTAGGGTAAGTATTAGGCAAGGCAGAAGCAATTGATTTGTGAACTGGCTGGGAGAAAAGCACCCTTTCAGAAAAAAAAGCCATTCTCAGCTGTGACCCAAACTCCTAGAGACATACAAGGGGACTACAATGACTGGAGACATATAAGGGAAATAAGGGGACTGGAATAATGGCTGGAGAAAAATAAGGGAGGTGGCAGGAGACATATTAAATATCCCCCACAAAAGGCATTTATCTTACCCCTGTAATTGATCTCTATATGGTGTAAGACCTTATTATGGTGGGGAATGTCGAGCCCTATTATGGGAAATAATTTGAGCAGAATTAAGTAGAAATAATGATAGAGTATATAAAAGCTACAAAAAATCACATCCTGTGTTAATCTGCAGATTCAGCGCTATCATGGCATGAGATTGCCATCGCTCTACAAAATGGTGGAGCTGCCAATTCACAGATTTGTGATATGGGGTGCGGAAAGCCTTGAGACAGCTACCCCCTCTTCAACCGCAATGGTTATAGATGTTTATCTAAAATTATCTAATTAATTTTATAATTGATCATGCTCTGCTATAAAAAAAATAAAATAATAGGGCTGAGGGGTGTTTTGCACATTATGTTCTTTTCAAAGCAGAGAGAAGGGAACTGGGAAGTAGGTGTTGCATCACTGGGCCCCTAGCAAAGTTCAATACAGTCCCAGCGCTGCAAAGCTCCACCCCTGAATACACACATACTATGTCTATGTGCTGAAGGTCTGCACAAAAGATTGGTTCAGTATGCTTCCCACTCAGTCCTGATTTAACAATGTATGTAAATGTGACAGCATGGGAGGTTATAAATACAGGTACCGGGCAACAAAGTCTCATTGTAGCAGCAGAGGTAAAATGATCAGACCTGTGTACACGGTGTCTGTTACAACATTTTTTTTATTTTATGCAAGCCTGGCTGAATTAAAAGCTTAAAAGACTGGAACATCATATAAAGATCAATTTGGTAAGTATTGAAAGAGGTTTATTTAAATTATTATTTATTTATTAATAATAACAGGGCCACCCTTATGATATGTGTGTGGGAAACACTACAGGTCGCAGCAGGCCCAAGTGTCAGGGCATGATGATGCTTATGGTTCCCAAGTTGGTGTTTGGAGTACTACAAGCAACAGCATCCCCACGTTTTTAATGGCAGTCTGTGTTTGATGCAGCCTGTAGTGCAGAGGGTATTTTAAGTTTTATTATGTTTCTAGGTGGAAGGGTTTTTATTTTATTTTTTGTACTAGGTATTTGTGGCCATATGGTAAGCAATTGACCATGAATACCTAAAATACAATATCGCCCACTTCGTGCATTGCCTCTCAACTGAATTTGGTGATGTTGCCCTGTCCTATTGGGTTCAATGTGCATGATGTTCACATTGTAAACAATAGGAAAGATATACTGTGCTCAGTTCGGGGCCTTTATGTATTATTGTTTGTATACATATTTTAAGTTATCTATATTTCTATTCTACTATCTTTAAAAGTATCAAGCATTGGGACACCAAGTTTTTACAAAAACCCTGGAGATTTATCGGTGTTGAGTAACTTAACTTACTTGACTGACAGTCACTCTCTCAAAAGCTGGAACTGAAGAATCAGGTTTTCGCTGTTGTACTATCCCTGTTCCCAATTCTTCTAAAAGCTGCAGATAGAGAATTATAGTTGTTAGCACATCTAACCAAGTTAAGAAAAAAAAAAAATAGATATGTACTGTATATATTCATATACACAAATCAAAAAAACTGGAGTCAGGGCACTTTAGAAACTTGAAGGGTTAACGGGAATGCTCTAACTGGAATGCTCTTCCCATATAAGAAGCACATCAGTTTTTATGAACAAACTAAATCCAAAGAGAGGGCACAAATAGGTAAAACAAGATGGACATAAAACTAGTTAACCAACAAACAATGAAACGGGAGCGCAACGTCCCCCAGTGCAAGAGAAATAGATTTCACAGTAACCAAAATCTTCTGTCATCCTATTGGGGACACTGCGGATAATGGGGACATTCCAAAGCTGCCCCTAAGGGAGGGATTTCTAGGAAACCGCTACGTGCAGTAACTTGCACCCAAATTTTGCATTCTGAGATGCTGAACCTTGCAACTTATTTTGTCAAAGCATGACATACTACCGTGTTAGTTCGATTGAAGCCTAGTGACCGGTTGGCCACGAAGCAATAACGCCACTTGTGGAATGAACCTTCAGGCCCACCGGCATCATTAAACAAGGCCAATCCACTATGTTCTTGTATATTGTACAGCACAAATAAAGCAGCAATTTTACAAACTGGAGTGGTTTACGCCACCTAACACCTAAGACCACTGACAAAAGGACTTAGCAAAAAGTACAGCCTAGTCCGAATGGAAAACCAGAATAAAAAGGTGGGTTACAAACCAACACCATTAACCTGGACAACCAACGAGCAGATGAGATAACATGAAAGAACAATACCTTCCAGGTGACCTGAACAAGATCCACAAACTGAAATGGCTCAAAAGTCAACTTAGTAAAAGCCCAGTGTACCAAATCAAGATCTCATAACTCAACTGGGTGCAGAAAAGGGAAGGTGGAGCATGTAGAAACCCTTGCAGGAAGGTCTTTACATATCTACTACCCAGCATCCGTCGTGTTTAGTACTAATTCCAGATGCAAGTAATCCTGGTGTCTGAAAGCCCAACATGAATTTCCCTAAATAAATCAGATGCTGAAATTCGGACACATTCTGATGACCTACAAATATGATATCCCAGCACAATAAATCCCAGCACATATAAATCCTGACCAGAAAATCATCTCGGCACTGTTAAAAGAATCCCGATAAGGCTTTAGTACCGTTTTAACTGTGTACGTGTATGACGTTTAATATACATTTTAACCCCTCCTATACTGCTTGAATAAAATCAACACACACACACACAATCCCCTGTCATTATACACGGACTCTCATGACAAAACCCATGTCTAGATGCAGCAATTTTGATCGTGACACTATCTTCTCGCTCAGATGGGTTGAACCATAGCATGGACTGTTAGTGTTTTTTTTATTCTTTCTTCCACATGTAGTATTGAATGCCTAATATACTTTAACACTTTTCTTTGTGTCACAATAAAATCAACACACCTAATTCCCTGACTGTATTCTTGCCCAGCATGACAAAACCTATGCCTATGACAACTTGGACAGTAACAATTTGTCTCCTCAGTCAGCCAGTATAAATTCCATGCCAGGATTATCATTATAGCAAAATTTGTGCAGGTCTTTCAGCCACCTGGATTTCATGTATCTGAAATAAGACTTCCACCGCATCAGTGCTGGAAAAAGATATAGAGTGCAGGAAATTGCAACTTCAAAGAGGAAAAACAGAGGCCATTCTCAAGGCCTGCATGAAGAAAGATTAAACCTGCAAGTGTGGAAAATTGTCTCACGCCAAAGAATATATAGATTAAACCCTCAAAAACAATCTATTGAAGGAGAGGGTGTCCTGGCTTTTGTCATTCTTCACCATCAGGGTTTCAGAAACCATGCCATCAAGACAGATGACCTAAAGAGTGGCAGTGAAAAAAGGCTGGTACAAAAAGATTGTAATGAAGTGATAACCTAATGGTGGTAGCACTATCCAACTAGGAGAAGGCCCGCCAGAATCCTGTGAACAAGTACAAACACCCAGTAAATATTACGAGATTTTAACATGTGTGGTCACCAGGATCCATTCTCAAAACTGGAAGGACAAGTAAATTCCGAGATGAAGGATTAGCAAATTGTTGTAGTTAGTTCAAATTTAGAAGGGAATTTAAGCACTTACGAAGAAGTTACCTCTGCAATGCCCGACACAAAGTGAGCATGAAGTAATTCTTCACATCCAGATAGCCTAACTTCTCAATGCTGTATGCAGCAGAAAAGGGACACCTCCTTATTTAATTGAGAAAACAAACAAAAAAAAAAAAACTGTCCTCTAGAAGAGTTTCCTGTTGGGGTTAAATATTAATTTATTTACGCGGGAATTAATGAAGACAGTCATTACCCATATGAGAAACTTTTGAGGGGGTAGTTAGACTCAAGGGTAAGCCCTGAACTGGTATTGGGCCCATTTAATTAGGATTACAAAGTTTATGACTGGCCAGAATGATTACTCCAACCAGTAAAATAAAGGTTGGAGTGACCCTTTTCCAAACCTCCTTTCTGGGGGATTGGACCAATCCTTTCCAAAACCAAATTCCAGAGCGCCCTGTGCTGAAGACTCTCTGGAGGCCACCATATATTGAGGGATAATGCAAATCTTGTCTATCCACTCCTTGGGAAGCATCCCTAAGCAATGTGCAAAAAGTTTAAAATAAAGTCATATGAAATATCCAGGGTCAGAGTGCTAAGAAACTATGTCCAAATCGTAAGGGTCCTTAAAAGAAACTGGTGTGCTTACCATAAGGTAGGGGCATAGAAGGTGGAGCATTAAAGTTAACACTTACATTTCTTAAAATGCCCTGTCTCCAGGACCTCCTACTATACCCCAAAGTACCCCAATAGGATAAAATAGAAATAAAATTGTATGTAAATTAAAACTGAAATATGAAATCTGTACTTGATTTGCTAAGGGTTTTGTTCAACACCAATACTATTGGAAAAGAAGCTACAGAGACAGGCAATGGAGTAACTGTGTGCAACAAATATTAGATGCGGTTATTAAATGTGATTTTTAACAAAAATATATTATTTATAATTTCATTACATAGGAAGTATTTGTGTAGGTCAATCAAGTTTTATGTTTAAGTTGAGCTGTAGATTTGCAGAGGTAGACAAATTGTCACTCAATTAAGAATTTTACCTTAGCACCATGTAGCTGAATTGAGGAATCAGACTCCTGAATACACTTGCAGGCTACCTCTCCTAACTCCATGAGATAACTTTGAGCCATATTGAAATATCCCTTTACAAGACATGCTAACACCTAGATAGGAGATCAAAGAAAGTTTATTATTACACTAACAATATTAACAGCTGAAAAGAAAGTATTTACAAAGTACAAAAAAATGTTGACCAAGTGATTTAGTAAACAAATATATATATATTTCTGAATTGAAAAACTAAGAAAATACAATTTCAGCACTTACATAGTACTGAAACTTTAACCTTTTATTCAAGCAAATGTCAGAGGCTACATATATAATAATCTTACCTGCAGTGCTTCTAGCCGGACAGGTGAGGGCTCATACTGAACAGTAAATGCAGAACTGACATCACTATCAGAATAGGAATCTTCTCTTGGATTGACCACTAAAGAAATGCACAAACGTATCAGCCAGCAGGACTCAGCCACTGACTGCTCAGATTGTGACTGGTCAGATCGTCCTTCCAGGACCAGAAAGGTTTCCTTTGTCCCCCAATCTAGGTCACTGAGTCGAGTAACTGTTGTGGGACCAATATTTGGCAGTAGTAAAACATTTGGTTGTTGTAAAAGTGTCTGCACTTCAGGTAAAGGTATCTGAGCAGATACAATAGCACCCAACAAAGTAAGGCTTGAGACACGTACATTGACATCTATAAAAAAGTGATATTTAATAAATTATGTACAATATATATCTATACACAGAAATATATTTATACATATGCACACATGTCTAGATCTACACCATCTGCATGTTTCAATGTAATACCTTCATAATTTTACATCTGTTTTAATCCATACTTATGAATACGCTCAAATCATGAACAATGCAATACTAAAAACCTCCCCCAACCATGACCTGGCCCACTTTCAGAACTCTGGGGAAAAAACTGTACCACTGGATTTTACGGATTGCATGCTCATCGTAGCGTAGAGAGCATTTGTATGTACAAAAATACACAAATGGGCAATTTCTGATGTAAGTGGTTAGAAAACGCCAACTTTGTGGGAGTCTGGATCCATTCATAGCATCTTTACATAAAAGTAGATCATCTGTCGTTTCTTTATTAATATACATTAATATTTTGGGAACCACAGGTAAAAACAATTTCATAGTTATTGTTAAAAATCGAATGCAAAAACTATTACAAACTATATAGAGTAGTCTCACATTTGGTAACTTGAGTTTTAAGTTTTGAGCAATTTATCAGAAAGGTGAGGTGTATATAGGGAAATTGACAAAAACTTGGTTAACAACATTTTCATCTCTTTAAAATAAAAGCAATAACAAAGAAATCCGAAAATTTTATAAAATAGCTTTTGTAGTCTGGTCCTCCCGTAAGATGGCCAGTATCTTCTGGAAAATTAATGACTTGGCCCTTAACAAAAGACAAAAGCCATCCTAAGGAATATCTTAAAACTAAACCTGAACATATGGATCCACTTGTACTCACACTTTGCAATGTACACTCTTTAAACACAAGAAAGTGTAGCCAAGGCGATAGGCAATTCTAGATATTGAAAAAGGCCTTAGGAGAGCAAATTTTCTAATTTTGGGGCCTCATTTACTAAGGGCGATTTCTCAAAGAATCGCAGTAGTTTACTAGCGATTTTGAAATCGCTGGATTTACTAATGCAAAATCTGCCCCAAATCGCCAGAGATGAGTGGAGATTTAAATCTCCGGTGTTTAAATCGCTCTGGCGTTTTTTTGCATGAGGGACATACAAATCTCTGGATTTATTAAGGGGAGATTTAGTAAATCGCTAGAGATTTGTATAAAAATCGCCCGAGCTAATTCAGATGGGTGTGTCGATTTCATAGAAATCAGCACTCACTTTTTGAAGTGTTGTTCAAAATGATTATAAATGTGTTTAAAATCCTAAAAATGGCTGCTGCGTCAACCAATTAACCCTTGGCATGCTGCTGCATATAGCACAGCATATCGCAGGGCATGCTGTGCCTTATAGTACCCTAAGCGACAGCATGCCAAGGGTTAATAGCATGCTGCCACAACCACACTGTCTCCGTTACTGTTCTAAGCAAAATATATGCCCTCCGTAACCTAATGTAAATGATATGTCCCCTCCGTCACTTATGTAAATAGTAGATGTCCCTTACGTCAGTTATGTAAATAGTAGATGTCACCTCCGTCAGTTATGTAAATAGTAGATGTACTCTCAATAAATTTAAGCAAACAATTGTTGTCCCCGTTCATAGGTAATGACAAAAAATATGGCCCATATAATAGATGTAAACTAAATAAATATCCCAACACATAAATGACGTTACACATTTTAAAATGCAAAGTTTCAATATTTAATGCTGCTACTCACTGTTTTGTAGGCTTCCCTGTTGACAAGCGACGATCAGCTGGACTTTGGAGCCGCATCGTCTGCATCTTGCTGGTGCTGGAGACGACGTCCTTTGCCAGGGGCCTTATTTATAATGTCGAGATTCCTCTCATTCCTCTGATGAAATCGCCTAAAGCGATAAAACGCATCAGGAAGCTATCTTGTAATCTACCTCTGGGATCAAGCAGCCAACCACGGGTGCCAAATAACCAGTTCTTTTTGTGAGTGTGACAGCCATATTTCATAAAAAGGAAAGAGCCACATTTCAGCTCTCAGCCGGATATATCCGGGTTGAATCTTTCCAATTTCATAGCTGTGAGGTCAGGCAGCAGAGACACGTGCAGCACCACGCTATACAGCCGGATCTGCGGGCTGAGACGTTCGGGTGAGACCATTTCCATCTGTCATAAGACTGTGACCTACCAATTCTCCCCCAATGTCATTTTTACATGCTGTTTACCACTGCTAGAAAACATTAAGCCTCACTACATCTCCACTGCTGAATTTTGCGGCGCTGGGCTATATGCCCTATTGAATCATTTAACTCAGTGGTTCCCCTATTCTATCAATCCGGAACTATTGTGTGCACACATTGTTCTTTGACATCAGCTATTATCCAAAACTGCAACCTACGCAACTGTGATATTGACAGAGCCACTTGATTTACGTCTAAACATCTAATAGACCTGCCTGATATATGTTTAAACATTGTTTATATATGAATCTGGAGAACTGTTTGAATATGGCAAACTATTGAGGTGAATTCCTCTTTGATACGTACACCTTGATACATTGTAAGGCTGCATGTTCATTTGGAACTTAATTTCCTGTTCATTATACCACCTTCTGAGCCCTGTGGTTGAGATTACTACTTGTAATGTCCAATTCTATTAACAGTAGTTTTTCCACTTGTGAATCATTACTGTTTATTGGTATTTATTAACTGGTAGTATAAGTGTTGGTACCAGCCGGTATATTGTATGTTTATTTAATTATTTTTATTTATTATTGTTTTAATAAATTTGTGTACTTTACAAGTCCGGTTTTAATATTTATATATAATTTTTTATTTTTTATGACTGATCGCTCAAAGTCTGGTTTATTATTTAACATATTTAACTTCTGGTGTACTACTGCACGGATATATATTAGTGTTTATAATTACAGTCATTCGCTGGAGGGACCGTGAAGGAGAAGGACGTCATCACCATCACCAGCAAGATGCAGAAGACGCAGCTGCGAAGTCCAGCTGATTGCCACCTGTCAACAGAGAAGCCTACAGAACAGTGAGTAGCAGAATTAAATATTGAAACTTTGCATTTTAAAATGTGTAACATGTCATATATGTGTTGGGATATATATATTTATTTAGTTTACATCTATTATAAGGGCTATATTTTTTGTCATTACCTAGGAATGGGGACAACATTTGTTTGCTTAAATTTATTGAGGGGACATCTACTATTTACATAACTGACAGAATGGACATCTACTATTTACATAAGTGACGGAGGGGACATATACTATTTACATAAGTGACGGAGGGGACATATACTATTTACATAGGTTACGGAGGGCATATATTTTGCTTAGAACAGTAACGGAGACAGTGTGGTTGCGGCAGCATACTATTAACTCTTGTCATGCTGTCGCTTAGGGTACTATAAGGCACAGCATGCCCTGCAATACATTGGCAGTACTATATGCAGCAGCATGCCGAGGGTTAATTGGTTGATGCGGCAGACATTTTTAGGATTTTAAACACATTTAAATATATTTAAAATATGAAAGGGGTTCATTTGCTGCAATTTGAGGCATAATCACAGCGAATAAACCCTTTAAAAATCGGCAGACATCGCTGGAGATTGAAAATCGTCAGGGGAAATCACCCCTTTGTAAATTAGGTGATTAAAAAAAAAAATCACCCCTTAACTCAGGCAATGTCTGGCGATTTTTAGAGGTGATTTAAATCACCCCTTAGTAAATGAGGCCCCTGGACCAGTAATCCACAACATTGATTAACTGATTTGGAGGATCACAGCACTGCTACCATAGAAGTCAAAAACAATGGTAACAAAGACTAAAAAAAAAACTAAAACAAAAAAAAACACCCAGTGGCTTTTGCCTATACAAAGGGTAATGATAGTTGTAAAATACAAACCCAGGAGATAATGGTGTTGCTCCCAGTTTAGGACACGCAAATATGCATTTTTTCCCATCTAGAAATTTTGCTTGCTTTCATGGCTGGGAGGAAACAATGCCCCCTTCAGTAGGTGGACACAGGGCCACTACTTTTTAGTTTCCCTTCTTTCCCAAGCTGACCAGGTGTTATAGAGTTTTTGTTACAGGGTGGTAAACCTCCTGCACACAGGAAGTACCCATCAGCAAAAAGTAACTTTAATAAAAAAAAAATAATAAAAA
>WWET01002666.1:155025-189074 GCA_011038615.1 Limnodynastes dumerilii | reverse complement strand
CGCCCTCTCCGTTCTGCTAACCAGCGCTGTCTGACCTCTTTACTGATCACCACATCTCACACCCGTATCCAGGACTTCTCCCGTGCTGCACCTCTGCACTGGAATGACCTTCCTTCTTCAGTCAGACTCTCCCCCACATTGCAGGTCTTCAAGCGTTCACTCAAAACGCACCTGTTCATGCTAGCCTACCCCTCCTCCACTTAACATCCACACTGCATCCTTCATCTATCCCTTCTCTTCCTTCCCACTCTCCTCCGTTCACACCAGCAGTTCACTTCCTTCCCTCTCCTTATGTCTTCTGTAAGTTCTTCCCTCCCACATAGTGTGTTAGCTCGCAAGAGCAGGGCTCTCCATCCTAGTGTTGTTCCTTCCTCCACCACTCGCTCCTCACTTTGTACCCTCTTGAACCCCCTCTGCTACCCTTTTACCTAATCCCCACCTGGAGGCTCCCTCTCAACCTCTCACTGCACCCAATCCTGATCTTCCAAGCTTGACACCTCGCACTTTGCTGTAAGTGCTGTCAATTTGTCTTATAATAATCCACGTTTTATTATTTGCATCATATCTGGACTGATGTCTGCTGATTTTGGCTGCTAAACGAGACTGTGCCTGTGGTTGCCTTGGAACTGGAACCTAAATCTCTGATTTTTCAACATATACCCTGTGTTAGCTTTTGAGAGTTGATCAATCCTGTTTAATACTATTTCAGTGGCACTGTGTAGTCATCAGATTGATGCATTTGAACATTTCCTTATGATACTAACTAAATGGTGCCATAATACATTCGGTTTCTGTATTTTATTCTCTAGTTCTATCAATAATAGTTAAAGTGCAAAAATTGTTTGATTCCATATTGGTGCCATTAATTAATTAGATGTACTGGAAGTACTATCTCCTCTGGCTCTGTGAACTTTTTTTAAACAAGAGTTTTTCCTTACTTAATTAACTGAATCCAGTCCATTAATGTCTGTGCAATAGAAACTGCTATATACAGATACTAATTGTCATAAAAATGTAACATGTATTTGTATTAATAATAATTTGTATTCATTTGTAATATCTATGCAAAAAGTGCTTGCTATGTAGGAAAAATATTAAAGGTCTGTAAAGACTTGGCTTTGCAAACAAAAACACAATATTAGGCTTTTTAACATAACAAAAAAAGAAAATTGACAAATTTTTTATATAAAACAAAAAACAGAAGAAACATTATATTAAACATCATAAGCTTTCCTCTGCACATTACATGTTGTCATTACAGATCTGAATAAATCAAATAGTAGGTGGTACATACAATATAAGGAAAAATTTGAATTATATCTGATAATGTAATTTTCTCGACTCCACATGGCAGCCTAGGACCCCTGGGTTTTCCCTTGGGCGGCAGCCAGGACAGGAAGAGAAAGAAGACACTCCCCTCTTGTATAAATACCCTCCTTCTCCGTCTGACTGTGTCTTCTCATTCATTAGTGGAGGGTAATACCTATGCTGCCATAAGGAGTCGAGGAAATTACATTATCAGGTATAATTAACATTTTCCTCCTCCTCTCATGGAAGCATAGGACCCCTGGGTTATACCCTAGCTACTTTACATCATAGGGAGGGATATACAAACCTTCGATTTAACATGTTCTCCTTCTCTACTCCTTTTTTTTTTTTTTTTTACTGCAGATAGAATCTTTCACCCCACTTCAGCATCTTCGGATGTCAAAACATTAATCTTATAATTTTTGGTAAACGTGTGTACTGACGACCATCCAGCGGCCTTACATATGTCCTGAATTGATGCTGACTAATTTTGGGCCCACTAGGCAGCCATGGCCCTTTGTGGAATGTGCTCTCAAGTTTATTGGTGGCTCTAACTCATTAGCCACATATGCTTGTTGTATGGCATTTTTAATCCATATGGCTGTAGTTGACCTAGTCGCAGCCTTCCCATTATTTTTCCCCTCTGGGATCACAAACAACTGCTTCGTCCTTCTAAAGTGCTTTGTTCTTGCCAAGTAAATTTTCAATACTCTAATTAAATCTAAAGTGTGAAACCGCTGTTTTTCATCTTTCGTAGAAGGATCTTGTAAAAACGCAGGTAGCACAATTTCTTGGTTAGTATGAAATTTTGTAACTACCTTCTGGAGAAATTAGGATGGGTTCTGAGTACTACCTTGTCCTGGTGAAAATTAATATATGGCTTTTCTGTCCAGAGAGCCTGAAGCTCTGATACCCTTCTTGCAGAGGTGATTGCAATGAGAAAGGTAGTCTTCCAGGATAAGAATTTCATTTGATTATCTTTCAAGGGTTCAAATAGTGGTTGCGTGCGTGCTTCAAGAACTAGATTTAAGTCCCAAACTTGTACCGGACGTTTAATTTCTGGTTTTATTCTTGCAGTGGCCTGGAAGAATTGTTTAACGTACCTGTTGCCTGCTATGTCCTGGTCCAAAATAGCACTTAAGGCTGAAACATGAATCTTCAATGTACTCGATGCTAATCCCTTTTCCAGGCCTGCCTGTAGAAATTTAAGGATTTGATTAATAGAGTCGGAAAAAGAGTCATAACTGTTCCGACTGCACCAATGACCATAAATATCCCATATTCTATGGTAGATTTTGTCCGTGACTGGTTTTCTAGCTAAGTAAGGTGTTAATTAGCTTAGAAGACAGTCCACTTCTCTGTAAACCGGTGACCACAGCAACCATGCCGCTAGTTTCAGCTTTTCCGGACAAGGATGAAATACCTTCCCCTGCTTTAGAAGATCCCAGGTTGGTTGTAGACTCCATGGAGCTTCCAGTGCCATTCTGTACACCTCTGCCATCCAAGGTCTCCTTGGCCAGTGTGGTAGAACTACAATAAATAGTCCTTCTGATGTCCAGATCTTGTTGAGGACCTTCTGGATGATGGGAAAAGGTGGGAAAATATATCCCGGTGTGCAATCACAATGTAGGAGCTTCTACTCCGCTGGTATTTGGTTCCCTGAACCTGGACAAAAAAGTTTCCACCTTTTTGTTTCTGTTTGTCACCATTATGTCTAATTCTGGTACTCCCCATTTCCTTGTGATCTAATTGAAGACTTTCTGATTTAGCTCCCCCTCTCCTGGAACAATGGGGTGTCTGCTGAGAGCGTCTGCTGTTACATTTATTGATCCCGCTATATATACGGCCGTGATGTCTAGAAGTTTTTCTTCTGCCCAAGAAAACAGAACTTTTGCGACTTCCATAAGTCTCTGAATTCTGGTTCCCCCTTGGGGTTTATGGATGACAATACAGTCTTGTTGTCCGAATGAATGACAACTGTTTTGCCTGTTATGCAGTCTTGCAGCCAGGCACAGGCCTCTATCACTGCCATTAATTCCTTCACGTTAGAATGCATTTTGGCTGCTTGCGGATCCCAAGGACCTTGAGCTATACAACCTTCGCCGACTGCCCCCCATCCTTGAGAGCTGGCATTCGTTGTTATGATAATGGGGCTCTGTGTCCTGAAACCTTTCCCGCTTGTCAAGTTGCATTCTCTTGTCCACCATATCAGATCCTTTCTTACTTCTGGTGGTAGCGAGATTAACTGATCGCTGCTGAAGGGGTCCTTGTTCCATTGTCTGAGGAAACATAGCTGAAGTTCGGTACCGCTTCTATTGACGCTGACATGTACCCCAACGTCTTCATGCAATCTTGAGAAGTTACCCATGGTTGGCTTCTTAGATATAACACTTGGGATCTTAAATTCATAATTCTGTCTGTTAGGAGAAAGACCTTTTTCTGTACAGTCTCCAACACCAGAAACTTCAAAGAATGAACTGGTACCCAATTGATGATCCAGCCATGACCTTGTAGTATCTGCAACACTCTGCTTGTGTGGTCCCTTGACTGTGACAGTGAGTCTGCTGCTATCAGAAGATCGTCCAAGTACAGCCAGATTCTGATCCCTGCTGTTCTTAGAATAGCTATTAACGGTATTAAGACTTTTGTAAAGGTTCTTGGCGAGGTTGCTAAACCAATTGGAAATGATGATGAAAGACTTGAAATCTCAGAAACCTGTTATATTGCCGATGAATGGGAACATGCAGATAAGCATCCTTCAGGTCTATGAATGTCAAGTACATGTATAAACCTGGTATTATCGTCCTTATTGATTCCACCTTGAACCTTCTGATGTGGAAGGTCCACAGGCTCCTTCCTTCAGGTTCTGACCCCTCTGAGGCTTCCGAGACTGAAGGTCTAGCCCTCTTAAATGACATTTTCATCAAATCCTCCTTAGTCACGAAAGTGTCTGACAATGCGGATTTTATTAACTGAATAAACTCTGTCATCTGGGATGTCGGTTGTTGCTGTTGCGTTTCCACACAAATGTGGCAGACAGAAGAGGCATATTCTTCTGGCTGCATGTTATCACAGAACGTACACTTTGACATTTTCATTTTCTTATGTTTTTCCTTAGAAGAAACTTTATTGGCCTCGGACTTATAACATAAAATAAACTACCTACCCAATATAAACTAAACTACCTACCCACCCCACTAAATACCTATCCCCATGTTTCCTTGGCTTACCCTGACCTCCTGGTCTGACCACGTTTCTGAGACATCTATCCTCCTGGAAACAAAGCTCGTCTCAGTAGAACGGATGTCAGAGATGAATAGATCAGTTGACAATTAAATATCCTTTGTGGCGGAAATTTAATTGCCCATTGAAAAATAGGCTACAACAAAATGGCCACCACCATAATTGCAAACATTTCTAGCGCCCGGAAGTGGAAAAACCTCACTTCTGGGCTACCGCCGTCACATTTGCGCTCACACCTTAGAGGAAGTCGCATGTGTCCCTGCCACCTCCATAAGGCCGGTCATTACCTCCTCCCCCGCCGCGTCGCAGCACGGACCAGGGAGCTGCAGATTCGGTCTGCCACGCAGCATGCGCCGCAGGTAAGCCAAAACATAGCGAAAATAATAAACACTACTTCTGCCTAGCTCACACATTACAAGAATAAAAAAATAAAAAAGACACGGTCAGACGGAGAAGGAGGGTATTTTTACAAGAGAGGAGTGTCTTCTTTCTCTTCCTGTCCTGGCTGCCTCCCAAGGGAAAACCCAGGGGTCCTATGCTGCCAGGAGAGGAGGAGGAAAAAATATTTATCTGTGAAATTTAATCAAATACCGATTTATAAATAAATCTGTCAAATATATACAAACCTTTATGACGAATATAAGGTTTAATATGGTTCCAAACTCGAGTTAGTAGGCCTGGTTTTAATCTGTTATAAGGTGCATTTGATACCAAATTTGCAAGGCACTAGAAAACAATTAAATGAATAAGAAATAAAATAAACAAGATAAGAAGTGGTTATAAATTACATGAAGCTCTGATATACTGAGTTAACTATATACATTACTCCTGCCTCCCCATAGATATATTGTTATAAAAAATGTATTCAACAGGACCATGCACTTGCTGCATTAAATGTGATTTGTTTCTTTTCTACAATTTCAAGAATGTCATTTTAAACTAAAAGTTTTATTTTATATGAACTAGCAATGATTGTGCTCTTTACATAAATTAAAAAATAAATAAATAAACATGAACATTTTTTACCAGATGTCTTAGCCATATGATTATAACATATACAGGACTCCAGTAATTACCCTTGAATGTTGATGGTGATATAAGGGTTAGAACGGTATAAAAGCATAATTAAAGAACAGGGTGAGGTATCAAGTTTCTAGCCTGCACCGAGGGAAACATAGAAAGTGACGGCATATAAGAGCCACATGGCCCATCCAGACTGCCCATTTGTTTATTTAAAATTAAATTGACCCTAGACCCTATTTATCCTCAAGTTAAACCCTTTAGTTTAAGATTTAGGATATACTTATATTTATCCCAAGCATGTTTAAACTGTTCTACTGTGTTAGCCTGAACCACCTTAGATGGGAGGCTATTCCACTTATCTATCACCCTTTCAGTAAAGTAATTTCTCCGCACATTTCTTCTGAAGCTACTGCGTTCCAGTTTATATTCATCCCCTCGTGTTCTATTACACCTCTTCCTTTGAAAAATGCCACCCTCCTCTAGCAGGTCACAACATTTGATATATTTGAAAGCTGCTTTCATATCCCCCCTCTCCCTTCTCTGCTCCAAGCTATACATGTTTAGTTCCTCTAGCCTTTCTTAGTATGTTTTGTGACACACACCATGGACCATTTTAGTTGCTCCTCTTTGCACAGTCTCTAATATATTTATGTCTTTCTGGAGATATGGCCTATAGAATTGAACACAGTATTCTAGATGAGGTCGTACCAACGATCTATAAAGGGGCATCACTACTTCTCTCTTTCTGCTACTAATTCCTCTCCCTATGCAACCAACCATCTGACTTGCTTTTCTCATTGCTTTGTTACATTGCTTAGCTACCTTTAAGTCACATGAAATAATGACTCCAAGATCCCGTTCCTCTTCAGTAGTTTCTAAGGTAGTGCCATTAATGCTATATTGAGCTTTTGGGGTTTTGTGCCCCAAATGCATGATTTTTCATTTTTTGGCATTAAACTGCAGTTGCCACACTCTTGACCATTCCTCCAGTCTACCTAGATCATCCCTCATTTTGTGTACTCCTCCTGGCGTGTCTACCCTGTTACATATATTTGTGTTATAAGCAAAAAGGCATATTTTCCCCTCGATACCAGAGGCAATATCACCTATAAAGCACTGGTCCAAGTAAAGAACCCTGGGGTACTCCACTGGTGACCTTACCATCCCCAGAAGGGATTCCATTTACTACTACCGTCTATCCTGTAACCAAGATCATATCCATGCAACTAGCTTTAAGTCCAATCCCAAAGTTTCCAGCTTATTTAACAGTCTGCAATGTGGCACACGTGTCAAAAGCCTTACTAAAATCTAGATAAGCTATGTCTACAGCTCCCCCCTTATCTAAGACTTTACTGTCCCAGTTAAAAAATTCTACATGATTTTTTGACATGACTTCCCCCAAGCATAAGGGAGAGCATAAGATTGTCAAGAAAATTTGGGATTTCAAAGACTTTTCAAATGTATTCAATTTTTGTAGATGATCCAAAAGTCTAAAGCAGGCATGTCAAACTCGTGGGATGCATGTGGCACAAAAGCTGTTTGTTTTGCAGCCCAATCTCAGGGGGGGGTGTGGCAATTGTTGAAAAAAGGCCTGTTATCAACCGCCGTAGCAGTTAAACAGGACAGCTGAGATCAAAGCCCTTTTCATTAGCTAACAGCAGGAAACAGATTGCTTTATGGCCAGCGTCACAAAGAAGAGAAACATGGAAGAAAGTTAATTAAGTTATAAACAGGGGAGGCTGCAGACTACGGAATAGGGACTTACTGGGGAGCTGGAGCCATATATATGGAGAATACTGGAGAGCTAGAGCCATATGAAGTGGGGAGCTGGAGACTTATGATGAAAATACTGAGAGCTGGAGAAACATGATGGGGGATAATGGGAGCAGGGGAGACATGACTGGGAATACTGGGAGCTGGAGACACCTGATGGGGAATACTGGGGAGGCTGGAGACATATGAATGGGGAATTGAGACTTATTATTTTTCTTGCGGCCCACACAATCTTAGACTAGGGTTTTGGGTTTGACATGCCTGGTCCAAAGAGATTATGTTTGATCTAAACATATTATGTCATGTTTTTACCATTTTCTCACATAAAAATATTTATTTCTCTAATTTGTTTTATTCTCTTTTAGAGAATATATACAAACCTTAATAATTTGTGTTAATGTTTGTGCAGAAGATTCAGCAACAACAGCTAGCAACAGACATCTATGAAGTTCCCGTATACTTGAAGCCAGAGTGACAGAAAATGGAGTAAAGGCTGTTTTATGGTCACTCAAATCACCAGCAACATAAAGAAATTGTTTTGATCCATCCAATATAGCAGAAAGAACTTGAAGACCACATGCTCGAGTCTAAAAGACAAAACTTTAAGTTAAATTGTATGATTAACTGTATTTTTAGCTTTTACTTGTAAAATAAGATATTAAAATTTTAAGATCAAAATATGTGTATTACAGGAGTATTTTATTTTTCTTCCCACTTCACATGGTACATTTCACATTTTTATACCTTTGGAGAAAAGTCCTTAAGCACAACGGTCATCAGAGACACTGTCTGTGGACTTCCAATTGCAGGCATATCTGAAATGAAAGCTGACCAATAACCATAAAGAACTTTCTTTTCAGTTGATTTTATTGTAGACAGAAAGCAGGATAATGCTGCCTGACGAACTTTAGCTTGGAAAAATCTAAAATAAAATAATGAAAAACAAATTGTTATGTGAAGCAAGCTGTTTGACATGCATATGTTTACAGCATATTGTATCTGTATTTTATTTTATGTTATTATGTACTATGCATTGTGTGTGTCTGCATTTTGCTCATAACTCTCAAGATAATGTTGTAGAAGAGGCATCAGAAAGCTGGAGAAGATAGAAGAGGAACTTTAAAAAGTACCTTGGATATCAGGATGTTTGAAAACAACATAAGCATGGTGAGAGTAAGCAAAGCTTGATATATGTGGGGAACTGGAAAGAGAACACAAGCTGCTTATGGATGCAATGGGAGTAGAGAAAGAGGGCTAAAGAGATAAGAAGGTGGAAGGAGTGAGTGCTGAACACCGTACCAGTGGTATGCCCATTGGAGAGGTCCCACTGTGCAGGCAATGAGCCTGGCCTTCCACGAGCAGACACTTACCTTATCTTTTTTTATATATCCTACCTAATTTTTGCTACAAATATAGAAAGGCGTTTGGAAGGCAGTGTTGCAAGAAATACAGGCTTTGTCTCACTGTCAGGTCTTGTTATCTAGACTAGTGCAAAAATGGCGTCAGGGGAGAAGTATGAAGTCTGTTAACATGCCTATATAGTACACTGTGGACTGGATTGATACTTATGGATGTGTGATCAGACTTCCAGCACTGATCTGGACCCATAGAATCCAGAATGGAAGGGGTGTGTTGCGTACGGGAGGTATGTTAATTGTACAATAAAGACGATCAGAAATACAAAGCTAGGATGCTTGGGGAAGCTGTATCTATATAACACAACGCTTCCCACATACAGACTAACTTCTGAGACCCTTACCCTAACCCAAAAATTTCCAATCTCGTTGGACTATAAAATGTCTGTGGTTCAGAAGTCTGGATCAGCATGCAGTCCATTAGAACACATACTCTACTTGTAATGCTAGGTTCCGCCCAATTGTAATTGCAACCAGCAAAGACGTAAGTCTGGGTAGAGCAGATTGTGTACTGATCAGTTATCACAGATGCAAGCTCATAATGTAAAAACAGAGAAAATCTGGTCTATTTGCAAGTAAAAGAGTTTAGTGTTGGAAGTCTGGATCTAGTAGTGAATTAAAATATTATTCAGAAAACGTGGTGACAAATTTAGAAGTGAGTCAGCAATACAGAGCAGAGTGGATATGACGGAAGGCAGTGTAACTACAGCAGTTACAGGAGTTATACCACTGAAATCTATAAATATGGTAGGGAGATAAAAATATACTAACCTAATTTTACTCTGTAAGCTGCATTCTGCATCTGAATATTCAGAGTCACTGCTGTTTAATTTCTTAAATCTTGAAGAAGGCAAAGCTGATGGATAATTTCCAATAGTTTTAACAGTGGTCTTTTGCTGACCAAACTGGGAACTATAGTTGTCATCTTCTGCACAAAGCTGCAGTTTTTCCGGTGCAGGCGTGAATTCATCTTTCAGACTATTCTCCAGTTCATCCTTTTTCTGTTCTCCCAGCTGGCCTTTCTTTTGCTTACACTTGAATTTCTTCTTTTTATTCTGTATGAAGCAAGAAAAAAAAAAAATCAAACCACCCATATAATATCCATTATTAAATCAAGGTATAGCTAGGTGCAACATTTTCTATAGGGCTACTACTTAAGGCTTCAGTTAATAATTTTTCAGTCTCATACAAACGCAAATGTGGGTGGCAGCTGTTCTATTGTTTAGTGTTAATAACAGATGACATAGGAGCCAATGTTTAAAGTGAGAGGATGTCAATAAGGTTAGTGTCATCTACTAGTTGCTGTTACACACATGTATGATAATGCAGCACATAATATTTTAAGGGGAAAAAAGCATTGTTTGAACATGTCAAGTTAACATAAATCCCTACTGGCTCTATATAATTTGAAGAGTGGAGTACAAGAAAAAAAGTCTATCTAGTTATTTTTTTTATTTTAAATTGGAGCCTGCTTCAAGAGGACATGCACCCAATGACCTGTACATTTCAATATGCAAGGCATTGTCAAAGCAAAGTCATGTAACTGGATAGGCCCAAAATAGTGAATATTTAATTTGGCATACTTCCATCAATCACTACAGATAGTTATCTACAGCTATTTAAAGGATCTTAGTGGAATTTAAGAAATAAATCAAAGATGATCAATTCATTATTCAGACCATTCTTAGGCTCATTAGATAATCTTTATTAGGAGAAAATTACTTCAATATGTTGGTATTCTAAAAAGGCCACAATTGGGTATGAGGACTAAAGAAAAGTAGGGTAAAAATAAAATATTTGAAATTTTTGCCTTCATAAAATCTAAAGGAGACTGTTAGATCTTTGAACATTCCAAAGCAGGTCCTACTGCTAAATCTGGCATTTTGAATATGACAGACACCCTACACAACTGTTTTGCTAAAGCCCACTGTTACATGCATTGATCTGGTGGAGTGAGTTATATAGCACTCTGGGGGCCAGATTTACTAAAGGGTGATTTAAATCGCACAAAAAAATTGCTACACATGGCTGTCGTTTGGCAGCTATAAGTTTTCCCTGTCAATTTTAAAACTATAGTGATGTGTGGTGATTATTTAAGGGTTTATTAGCCGTGATTACAAGCTTAATCACAGCTTATAAACCCTTACAAAATCGCCACAGATCGTGCCCCATAGTAAAATACATGTGTTATATTTTTTTAATGTTAAAAAAAATGAATAATTCCCAAACATTAAATAAATTCCTCCCACGGCTTGATTTTAACCCTTAGCATGCTGCAGTATATAGTACTATAAGGCACAGCATGCCCTTGTATTGCAGGGTCTAATAGTACAATAAGCAGCAGCATGGCAAGGGTTAAGAGCATGGCGCAGCATACAAAATGACCCAGAACTTAAATTACATGAATCACTGTCCCCCGATCCTGTAATAAATATTAAAATGTCCCCCTTTACTACAATAAATCAATAACTGTCCTCCGTATAATATATAAATAATGTCCTCTGTATAATAAATAAATAAATGGTCCTCCATATAATATATAATTAAATAAACATTCTCCATATAATAAAAATAATAAATACATGTCCTCCGTATAATAAATATATAAATGTTCTTCGTATAATATATAATTAAATAAAATGTCCTCCGTCAAATAAATAAATAAATACATGTCCTCCGTATATTATATAAAGAAACAACACTGTGCTCCGTATATTATATAAAGAAATAAAATCGCCAATCAACCAGCATACACACTACACATGATTTTCGGTTGAGCCGAATGGCTTGATCGTTGCTATTAAACTTTTTGAAAGATGCGATCAAGCAATTTTGTGTACTTTGCTACGATCAGGCATGATTGTTGCAGCATACACACATGCACAATATCGCTCAAAACACTCCTTCATTGGGTGTTTAGAACGATTATCGTTAAAAAAATTTGTAGTGTGTATGGACCTTTTAAGTGATGATTTTTGTTTGCATGTTATCAATGAAGAGGTCTGGTAAGGTTACAGCACCTTTAGTTGCTTTGTTTCAAAGTATAGTTATTATTTTCTACTGTTTCTCTTTCTCTGTCTTCATGCTTTGCAAATTAATAAAAAATTACCGTTAAAACCATTTTTATTCCTTTTTTTTTTTTTTTTTTTTTTACAGAGTGAGTGCTGATTGCAATGACACACACTCACAACCACCTCTGTTATCTCTGGCAATTTTTGTACCCATTCTAAAGTGAGTTTACAACTCGCAGCTTAGTAAATCTGAGATTAGTATCTCATGAATGGGAAAAATCGCCAGAGATAGCTCAACAACAGCTATTTTGAAAAAAAAAAAATCCATCTCTGGCGATTTATTAGGAAAATCGCCAGTAAAATAGAAAACACTGGCGATTTAGACAATCTCGACTTCAGTAAATAGGCCCTAGAACTTACTTGCCCACATCAGAACCTTCCTCATAGTTAAAGTTATATATAGCATTCTTATTGGCTCACCCTATAGAAGGCTATACAACTTAGCCCAGAAGTCCTATACACAGATTCCACCCATTTGTACCCTTTTTTTTTACGCTGAAGAGGACATCCTATTAAGGACTAACCTAATTGAAACGGTTGAAGGGCTTGGAGAACCAGGGCAGGTTTAGGACTATACTACACCTTTCTTTGCATGAGCGTTCTCAGGTACCAACTTGTGTTGCCTAATATTCTTGTCCTCCCTACCATTCCCCACTCAGTCATAGGTCACTCCTTCTCTCATTCATGCTTAGATCAATACGGCTTAATGTGAGTGGCACAGTAACTACGGTTACTGTGTAATGTAAAGCAAATTCTGTTTCCTAAAAGAGGTGGTAAAAGTATTAACAACATACACTTAAATCAAAGTAAATAAGGTATATCGAATGGGGTGGTCTACCGATACAAAATCAAAGAGTTTAGCGAATCTACCACACTTGTGTTCTATTACACCCCTTCCTTTGAAAAATGTCACCCTCCTCTAGCTGGTCACAACCCTTGATATATTTGAAAGCTACCATCATATCCTCTCTGCTCCAAACTATACACGTTTAAATTCCTCTAGCCTTTCTTGATATGTTTTGTGACACAGGCTATGAACCATTTTAGTTGCTCTTCTTTGGACAGTCTCTAATGTATTTATGTCTTTCTGGAGATATGGGACCGGATTCACAACTCCATATTTATTTATTTTTTTCACTTACGTGCCTATTTATAAGTGTACAGTTAATGCACACGCGTAAATAGGCACGAAAGTAAAAAAAAAACCAAAAAAAAAAAACAGAGTTGTGAATACGGTCTATAGCCTTCAGAACTGAACACAGTATTCTAGGTGAGGTCGTACCAATGATCTATATAGGGGCATCACTACTTCTCTCTTTCTGCTACTAAGTCCTCTCCCTATGCAAACAAGCATCTGACTTGTCTTTCTCATTCCTTTGTTACATTGCTTGGCTACCTTTAAATCACATGAAATATTTACTCTTATATCCCTTTCCGCCTCAGTAGTTTCTAATGTAGTGCCATTAATGATATATTGAGCTTTTGTGTTTTTGTGCCCCAAGTGCATGATTTTGCATTTTTTGGCATTAAACTGCAATTGCCACACTTTTGCCCATTCCTCCAGTCTACCTAGATCATCCCTCATTTTGTGTATCCCTTCTGGCATGTCTACCCTGTTGCATATCTTTGTGTCATCTGTAAAAAGGCATATTTTCCCCTCGATACCACAGGCAATATCACCTAGAACAAAACTAAATAGCACTAGTCCAAGTACAGAACCTTGGGGTACCAATGGTTAAATTACCATCCACAGAAGGTATTCCATTTACTACAACCCTCCGTTGTCTATCTTGTAAGCAAGATCGTATCCATGCAACTATCTTTAAGTCCAATCCCAAAGTTTCCAACTTATTTAACAGTCTGCAATGTGGCACAGTGTCAAAAGCCTTACTAAAATCTAGATAAGCTATGTCTACAGCTCCCCCTTATCTAATACTTTACTGACCCAGTCAAAAAATTCAGTAAGATTTGTTTGACATGATCTTTCCCCAGTGAATTCATGCTGCTTGGGATCCTGTAAGTTACTGGATTTAAGTTACTGTACAATTTGTTCCTTTAACAGTGTTTCCATCAATTTCCTTACACTGATGTTAGACTCACTGGTAGGTAGTTGCCCACATCTTCCCTACTTCCACTTTTATGCAGAGGGACGACATTTGCAATTTTCCAGTCCTCTGAAATCACCCCAGTTATTAGTGACTGGTTTTATAATTCAGTTAATGGTTTTGCCAGCACCCCTCTAAGCTCTTTTAGTATCCTCGGATGTATCCCATCTGGTCCCATTGATTTGTCAACTTTCAACCCTGAAAGTTCTTTTAATAATGCTCCTCAGTGAAAGTAGTAATTGCATCCATTGTATCAATAGCCTTCCCATTTAAAAGTGGTCCCTTCCCCTCTCTTTGTTTGTTTTGTGAATATTGAACAGAAATACTTTTTAAGATGATCTGCCATAGCCTATCACCCTTAACAACAATGCCACTCTCCGTTTTGAGCCTTACGATACCTTCTTTATTTTTTTCACCTTTAATTTATATACCTAAAAAAGTTTTTGTCCCCTTTTCATACCAAGTGGGCCAGTTTTTCCTCAGTTTGTGCCTTTGCTACTCTAAGAACCTTTTCAGCCTCCTTTTGTTTTGCAAAATACTCCTCCCTGTCATCATTATTCCGAAATTCTTTTGTAAACCACATTGGTTTTTTTTTCTGGGGTTTATCCTAACCTTTCTTATACAAAACTCTGTTGCTGTTAATAATGCATTTTTTAAATTTCCCAACTGCTCCTGTACTCTTTTCATGTGCCTCCAACCCGCCAAAGAATCACTTACACATTTCCCCATTTTCACAAAATCTGCCTTCCTAAAGTCTAGCACCCTGGTCTTTGTGTGTAACGTTTCTCTCTCAGCCATTATACTAAACCATACTGCTTGATGAGCACTGGATCCTAGGTTCTCACCCACACTTACTTCTGATATTCTGTCACTATTTGTAAGTACCAAATCTAAGATGCCCTCTTTGCGAGTGGGCTCTCTCACCAGTTGTTTAAGGGACACTCCCTGGAATAAATTTAAAATGTCCCTTCTAGTGGCACTTGCTGAAGACTCACCGAGGTTATCAGGTGGATTAAAACCTCCCATGATTATTACCTCCTCTTTTAATGCCATTTTAGCAGTGTCTTACAAAAGGACAATGTCCATTTGCTCCTCTTGCCCTGGTGGACTATAATATATCACTCTAGTTGAAGAATAACCCCCTGGGTTTCCATAGTTACCCAACGTGCCTAAGTTTTTTCTGCAATACTCTATTAAAGCTGAATTTAATCCTTCTTAACATACATTAATACGCAGCAGGTACACTTTGATAAGTAATATATTTAGCTAGTGGCATTTGTATCAGCTAGCGCTAGGTAATCCCTGGTGCATACAAGCATGGTATCGTGCCTCCCACTTGTCACGCTCCCCTGTGCTTATTGCCATTATTGGTAACAACTAATGTGCTAAGATTAGACAAATCACTTATTTTATCCTTTCAGTAGCAACTCATAGTAAAGAGACTAACTGATTTTTTTATGGAAATAAAGTATCCCCTGAAATCCTAATCTCACCAGACAGCACCGCCGATGCATGTACTGCAATAATGCTTTCTCAAGGTGCTAGGCAGTCACTGAAATATCAGAGACAAGAGAATCTACTAATATTTCAATTACAATCAGCAAAGAGACAGTTGTTTTTAAACACTTATTATTCTTTCTTCTATAGCCATAGGCCACCGTGGAGCAGCCTATTGCATAACTGGTTATAGGCTATGCTCATTTCACACTATCAAGGTCATGTATTGTGTGAATATTGGTGGAAGGGTGCTTATGGTATGTGGCCTCCAACATTACGGTCATGATTAATTGCAATATATTGTATATAAAGTAATATTGTCATGGAGTGACCTTTTATTGGTCTGGGATCTGTTCTTAACGTCCCTGTTCTGGAGTTATACTTGCAAAAACTAATTTAGTTGTAGCTAGAAGAGGATTGTTTATATAGTGTAAATGGAAATCAGGATATATTGTAAAAGCAAGACCTCTGGGAAGATAAGCTATGGCCAATGCCCTGCTCTCCTACATGCAGGGTTGTGGATGACAAAATCAATCAATAGAATCCGCAGTATATGATTAACTGTGGATCCAGTCCAGATAGGCCAGGATTTATTTTATGTATTGTTTATTTTGTTACAGACCATTTTAAGTAGCTGTGGCTATTTGTATCAAAGCATTGGACTATTCCTTGGCTGCTACATAGAAAAATATTACCATTACCCCTAGAGACATTATTCCAGGAAACCTGGAAAAAAACGGTATGAAAAATGTAATGGGACAGACACTCATTTTCTGGTGTTCCTATTGGCTGCTGCTAATGAACAATTTAGGACATACTGCGGTTAACTATCCTGATATTCATAAAATGCAATGTGATACTACATATTAAAATCAGTGTCTCTTTGCACAACTAGCCTGCCTTACAAACCAACAGACTGTACCAAACGAGCAAATGTGTAAAATTATGGTAAAAGGCAACAGGTTGATATATCGGAGAAAAGCTGTTATATATACATAGTGATAATTCAGCATTACATGGATGCTGAATTAAACACTGTTTGGACCACAGGTAGTCACTGTGTGATTGGTTCATTTGGTGTGATGGCACATTGGGAATTTTTCCCACTTCTGGGAAAACCAATTCAAAGGTGGTAACTCAGACCCAGTTGACAATATTGTTGATACAGTGGCAATGTTCCCCGAGTTCCTTTTTTGAATCACTTTTGGGGAGCAGAAGTGATGTGCAGAAAAAAATAACTCTTACTGACATAGGAAATGTTCCTGACATATCTGGAAATGAGAAAAGATGTATTTGCTTCCAAACAGTTACTCTGGTAAAGTTGGATGAGAATTTAAAGGTAGTTGATGGAAACCCACTAGAATGTTACAATAGCTTGTCTTACCCTTAACATGGCTGTATGTCAGAAGTTGTACCAAGTCTCCAAAAATGGAGATTTTGTGCATTAGTTCCTAAGGCATACAGAAAAAGGATGTTAAACCTGACTAATCGTCAGTTAACTGCTAGACACCTAGGGGTAGAAAATAAAAAACCCTCTGATATGTTTACCCAAGTTGGTCGAGAAGCTGTTGACACAGCTTTTTCTGGCTTTGTCAGTGATCTTCCATCATACTGAGGTAGAGGAGCTGGATACAGAACCGTAGGCATTTCTATGTTGAATCCAGGAAGCCCATGAAACATGTATTTCTAAAACAGAATATTAAGATTTACTATAAATTCAAACTCTACTGTAAAATACAGTAAATAGTAAAAATACAAACATTTGTAATTAGAAGCACAATTTCCCTTAGAATAATTATATAATAATGTTATGCCTGTTACACAATATACAATTATTGGGATGATCTGCAGATCATCAAGCAGTTAAAACAGTCCAGAAATGCCCAACAATCGGAAAACATATACATTAATACATAGATCATAATGACCAAGTTCGGGGAACCCTGAATAAGCGTGTACACTCAACATTTTCCCCAGCTATTATAAACACTTGTCAGGAAGTTAAAGAAATCGTAAAATTGTGCACCAAGGTTTAACCAAATTTAATCAAAGTTGATCTTGGTTACAATTCAACACAGGTTCTTTATTTTCAACTTTCAAGTACTTCTCCTACATACAGTGCATCCGGAAAGTATTCACAGCGCTTCACTTTTTCCACATTTTGTTATGTTACAGCCTTATTCCAAAATGGAATAAATTCAGTTTTTCCCTCAAAATTTTACAGACAATGGCCCGGATTCACACCACCAGACGTATTGCTCATACGTCTGTATTTTACCAATAGTTGTTACTGCGCATGCTAAGAAAGCACATGTACATAAGTATTCACAGCCTTTGCCATGAGGTGCATCCTGTATCCACTGATCATCATTGAGGTGCTCCTACAGCCTAATCGGAGTCCATCTGTGGTAAAGTCTGTTGATTGGACAATTGGAAAGGCACAGACCTGCCTATATAAGGTCCCACACTCAACAGTGCATGTCAGAGCACAAACCAAGCATGAAGTCAAAAGAATTGACTATAGACCTCTGAGACCGGATTTTCTTGAGGCACAAATCTGGGGTAGGGTAGAGAAAAATATTTGCTGCTTTGAAGATCCTAATGAGCACAGGGGCCTCCATCATCTGTAAATGGAAGAAGTTCGGAACCACCAGGACTCTTCCTAGAGCTGGTCGGCCGCCTAAACTGAGCGATCGGGGGAGAAGGGCCCTAGTCAGGGAGATGATCAAGAACCCGATGGTCACTCTGTCAGAGCTACAGCATTCCTCTGAAGAGAGAAGAACCTTCCAGAAGGACAACCATCTCTGCAGCAATCCACTAATCAGCCCTGTATGGTAGAGTGGCCAGACGGAAGCTACTCTTCAGTAAAAAGCACATGGCAACCCATCTGGAGTTTGCTAAAATACACCTGAAGGACACTCTGACCATGAGAAACAAAATTCTCTGGTCCAGTGAGACAAAGATTGAACTCTTTGGCGTGAATGCCAGGCGTTATGTTTGGAGGAAACCAGGCACTGATCATCCCCAGGCCAATACCATCCCTACAGTGAAGCATGGTGGTGGCAGCATCATGCTGTGGGTTTGTTTCTCAGTGGCAGGAACTGGTAGACTAGTCAGGATAGAGGAAAAGATGAATGCAGCAACATACAGAGACATCCTGAATGAAAACCTGCTCCAGAGCGCTCAACCTCAGACTGAGGCGACGGTTCATCTTTAAGCAGAACAAAAAAACACTAAGCACACAGCCAAGATATCAAAGAAGTGGCTTCAGGACAACTCTGTGAATGTCCTTGAGTGGCCCAGCCAGAGCCCTGACTTGAATCCAATTGAACATCTCTGGTGAGACCTGAAAATGGCTGTGCACTGACGCTTCCCATCCAACCTGATGGAGCCTGAGAGGTGCTGCAAAGAGGAATGGGCGAAACTGCCCAAAGATAGGTGTGCCAAGCTTGTGTCATCATATTCAAAAAGACTTGAGGCTGTAATTGCTGCCAAAGGTGCTTCAACGAAGTATTGAGCAAAGGCTGTACTTATGCACATGTGATTTCTTTGTTTTTCGATTTTTAATAAATTAGCAAAAATCAACCAAAAACTTTTTTACGTTGTCATTATGGGGTATTGTGTGTAGAATTTTGAGGGAAAAAAATGAATTTATTCCATTTCGGAATAAGGCTGTAACATAACAAAATGTGGAAAAAGTGAAGCGTTGTGGATACTTTCCAGATGCGCTGTAAATGCTTGATTTATGATTTATGTAAATAAAAATCAAATCAAAATCAAATCAATTTATGGAGTGAGAAAATGCTACCAGGGTGCAGCAGATAGCTCTTGAGGAAAAGTAATCAAATTCTGCCCACTTTTATTAATTGTTATGGTGTTAGACATGGCATATGGTCACATAACCACAGGACATCTAGGAAAGAAAATAGACAGACTGCAAAATTGTTTGATTACTGTGCATCCTGCCCTGAGTGGCAATACTATGCTCCAAGGCCTTGTTATAGAAGTCTGCTTGTGTCATTATTGAGGTCTTGGTTGTGCACAAGGTCATTAAAATAAATTGGTTATAATGGATTATGCTACCATATACCCAAAGCTATAATGTTATGTGATACCTTAACATAGACAATTGCTTTGAGACAAGCATGTGTGTTTAATATCGTGTGAACACCTAAAGGACACCTTAAATGATCCGGGTTCCCCCTTTATGTCAAATTATAAAGTAACTGAACCACCTATTTAAGTTTATTGCCGAAATCACTATATAAAAACTGTCAGTGAGTGGAATGCTACACCCCTGATGAAGACAGATGATGAAATGCTTTCAATGGCTTTGTACACAATATGTGGAAACTGAACTATGTATACTTATGTGAAAAAAGTGGTGTCGGGGCTTCCACTAATCAGTGCAGTACAGCTGTTAAATGTGGGACCTACCCTACTGAAATAACAAATTTGTAGCAGCAAAATAACAACGCTTAAACACTGACAGAACCCAAAAAATCTTTAGTATATACAAAAAATTGATATCATTTTTATATTTGTTGATTTTTTGAATGTGAATAATTAAAATTTACATTTTAACTAAACTGAAGTGACTCCGCCATTGACTTTCTTGATTTCCGTTTATATATACAAGGTTCCTCAATCATGTCAAAATCCTTTGTAAAATATGTTGATGTGAATAATTTTCTTCATTTCAAAAGTAGACACCATTAAGCATGGATTCCTTCTATACCGAAGGGTCAGTTATGTTGCATTAAACGCAACTGCTCTTCTGAAGAGCCATTTCTTTTACAGTCCCAAAACCTACTAGACAGGTTTAGATCCAGAGGTTAGCCTGAAAATCTTATACAGGAGACCCATAATAAAGTGCAAAAGATTGATAAAATTCAACTGTTGCCTCCTAAAAAGGCTATCACGGAGGAATCCAAACAGGGTTTTTAGGATTCTATTCAGTTTATATCCAAATTCAATAGGAAATCTCATGTGATTAAAAATGTTATAAATGAACACTACTCAATTTTAAACTGTGACCCAATTTTAAAGAAAGTATTGAGTGAAAAACCAAGAGTTATAAAAATTACCAACATTTTGGCTCTTAGTGAGATCAAACCGTTAAAGTCTGATTTTAATAAGGGTGAAACTGGTTACCCCCCCATACCATCTGGTTGTTTCAGATGTTGGAGAACCAGATGTCTTACATGTGAACACATTCAACATTGTGTATTATCTTTTACATCTACCATGACACAAAGATGTTTTCTAATTAGACACTTTGGAACACTTGTGACAGATTATGTGGTGTATCTCCTTCAGTGCCCCTGTTCCCTACAATATGTGGGTCGAACAACACAGTCACTGAAGGAAAGATTGCGTGAGCACTGTAGAAATATTATTAAGAGGTTGTATACATACAGTGTTGCTAAACATTTTATTCTTGTTGATGATGATAATCCCATTCTATTACTTATTTTTTACACTCAAATTTTCATTAGGACAGTAATATAGAGACTAACAGCCCATTGGTTCTCAGAACAAAATATCTTGGTATAGTAATATATTAAGAAATGAAGTTATTTGAAACACCACAAACAGTGAATGGTTCATCTAGGTCTCTGACACATCCATCTAGTCAGCACAAGGAGTTTCCAAATTTGACGTATCTATGTCATAACAAATAGAAATAAGAACGGTCTGTGCATTACTATGGTCAGACACATACATTGTCTAGGGGAGCCACTTGACTAAGTGAAGAGGGGTTCATGGAGTACGGAGTACTTCTAGTTTCCATATTGTGGCTGTATTGTACTTTAGATAATAACTTGGCCAGATGGGGTAGTTCGGAGGATTTCCAATTTTGCGCAATAGCAGCTTTAGTAGAGATCAATACATGCCCCATCACATATCTTTGGGAACTCTGTACTTCCGGTGGGTATATGTGTAGCAAAGCCAATACTGGAGAGGGACTGATATTTAATTTAGAAAGTGAGTTCAGAAACTTAAATATAGCTTCCCAAACTAATTTAACCCAGGGGCAGTCCCAAAACACATGATAAATATTACCCACCAGCCCACACCCTCTCCAGCAAAATTTTGGTTGTGACGGCCAAATACTATGCATTCTAGCAGGAGTAAGATAACACCTATTAATCAGCTTGACCAACATCTCGATATGATTCCAGCATTTAGAGACCTTATGAGAAGACACAAAAAATTTTCCCCACTCTGAGGGGGTTAGGGATCTATCTAGGTCTTGCTTAATTGTATTTGGAAAGCCGACTTTACCTTATAGAACTCTAATATTTATTTAAAATTGTAGCTGGAGGGGGGATAAACTTTGTCCGATTTTGTGGGACTGTGCAAATCCAATGATAGAGCTGTACATATTTATAGTTATCCGTATTATGAAGACCGTATTTGGACTGTAGGTGTATATAAAGGGGGCTAATGATGTACCTTCCATGATATCTTTGATCTCCTTAATACCCATTTGGAGCCACGAGGATAAAGAAATATCAGGTATCAATTTACTTAATGCCTTGATAGATAAGATAGGTGAGGGGACCTCAAATTCCTTTAAAGCCAGTACGGCTCTATCCTAGATCTGTAATGTATTCCATGTCGATAATAAGAGAGATGGGTCTGCTGGGTGCATGTCTCTCAGTATCCATTTTATATCCTGAAAGGAGAATTTTGTTGCCGCCAATTCCTCCATTTTAACCCAGAGCTTACCATGTTCCAACCAACCCCATTCCTCCATTTCCATTAAGATTAGGCAACGCCAGACCACCTTTATTTTTAGGGAGTTAACGGTTTAAAGGCTATTTTAGCGGGGCAGCCTTTCCATATAAAATAAGTCATACATCTAATTAACTTATCCATTATAGGTTTGGGTACAATATATGGACTAAAGAGATGCTATAGGTAGATCCCTCATACTGGATGAGAAGTTTAACTGGAAATCCCCATCCGTAGGAGATCTCGTTGTCTCGCAGGGCTGTACTAATTGGCGGAAATGAACGTCTCTCTGCCACTGTAGACGCTGAGAAGTCAGGAAACAGTTGTAGGTTGCCCAGGATATCCGAACCTTCTGCTGCTCGATGCCCGTAGAATCTGCTCCTTAAATGTGAAAGAAGTGGACTCGTAGCAATGTGTCACTGGATAGGATACCCACAGCTGCCCTATGTCTAGGAAGCCTGTGTATACAATCAATTAGCAGGTCTTTGGTGTCCACTGAGGGTAGAAGTTTTTGAAATAAGGTCATAGCAAAGTCCAACAGCTCAGAATTGGAAACAGAGTCCCGGATTTTAATGTTATTCCTTCTAGACCTGTCTTCAAGGGCCGCCACCTTAACCCATAAGGCTGAAACTTCCATGTTTAAAGTCTCATGAGCTGTAATTAAACTATTATGAGATGTAAGAAGCTCTTCCCTTTTACTCTCAAGGTGATCTGTTCTCCCTCCAAGCTCCGCAATATCCGTCTGAAGCTTAGCTGATGATAGCTGAAAGTAGTAATATCAGACCTCAGAGCACACAGTAGTTGATGAATTGATCTGACCGTTAGGAGCATCCGAGTCGAGATCTAATTTTAGGTCAGATGAGGCGGGGGTCCTGGGGCATCTTTATGTGGGAGAGCACCGGCCTCCTTGTCAGGTGTAGACTTAGGAGAAAACCGAATCGGAGTAGGAGCTTTAAGTGCTTTCATTCTTTTCGGAGACATTACGACGGAAGTTAACAGATGACCGATTAAAGGGTATAGGACCACGACAATTCATAAATCCAAGGTATATAGTATTGCACCAGACTATACATCAACTGCCAGGGATCACATTGGTGGGGGGCCACATCAGGAGCTCAGACTGCCATGGGGGGGGGGGGGGGTCACACCAGGAGGTCAGACTGTCATGCTTAGTAAGAGTGGATTACTGGATAGACCGTAATACGCTGTAGCTTGCCAGAAGATAGGGGTGCTATGGAAAGGTTCTATATTGGTATGGCGCAGAGACTCAATATATAGGTGAGATGAAGTATTAAAGTGATGAGAGGTAGTCCAACAATGCACAGAAATGAGTCAAACTGGAGGAGTTTGGACGTAGTTAAATTGCAGACTTTGGCGCCCTCCTGTGGTGGCTAATGTTATAGAACTTCACTCAGCTGTAGGAGGATTTGATCAGTATCATAGATGAAGTTTCCTATGGCAGACTATCTTCAGGGTTCAGAGGAATGGTATCTGGAGTCCGGAGCCCGTGTACTTCTCAAAGTTATAATAGCTGGGGTGGGAAACAGGGTAGTAGAAAGGCCAGGTGAGTTTACAACAGAGGCCACTGATGACAGCTTTTGAAGTTGGGGTCACCTGGGGGAGGATCCCCTCCTTGCTGTTTAGGTCAGGAATAGCATGATTAGAGGTTAGAGGCACGGTCCCCAGGAGATCTAGCAGAGAAGAGCCGGTGGCCGACGGGCCTAGGCCCAGGGAAGTCTGGGGTAAGGAAGTTTTCCCTCCGAGCCACAGTGATGAAAGCACCGGAGGGAGGGGAAATTCACCCACAGTTGATTCCTGCACCCTCAGTAGAGCCCTGGTGCGATGTTTGGACCGAATAAGGATTTAATGCACTGTTTAGGCTACTTTGTGCCGGAGCTCTAAGGATGTGCGTCCGTCCTCGTCCCATGCTAAGCCATTGCTATTGCCTCTGGAACTATTAAGCCACATTTCTCCCTTATTGGGTAAGAGACAGTTGTACACAGCACTACCATGACCTGCTTGTTAAGCGGCTCAATTATCCATTACTATCTCATATAAAGATAAAGAATTTTAAAATTGGATTTTGTGCCGGGCTGGCCACTCAACTCATAGAGCTTGTTAAGTGTCCTCTCTTATGTGGACCATATAAAGAGGTTTGCTACCATTCCATATCCTGGTTAACCCATCATGTGCGTCCCCTTGGGTGCATTTAAGTCCGTTATTGTAACTTGTTAACTTGACTCTGTTTTCCATAAGTTTATGATCAGTTTCAAAGGTGTCTATATTACAACACTGATATTCGATCGGCACACTCCATTTATTTATAACACTTTGATAGCATGTGATTTTATTAAACTACAATTGTGATTATTTATTGTGTTTGATATCCCATTTGTTTTGTTATTTTAATAAACAGTTTTAACCTGTTTACCAGCGTTGGTCATTCAGCCATCAGAAGCTGATTTTTTTTTATTATTATATACTAATGATTTTTTTGGTTCTGTCAGTGCTTCAGTGATGTTAATTTACTGCTACAAATGTGTATACTGATGTGTCTAGCTATCCACTGGAGTCTGGACCCAGAGGAAACAGGATATGGCAGTCCATGTAAATCACAAATTCTCAACCTATTTTGTGAAGTACTACTTTTTAATATTTTGAAAAAAAAAACTATGTTTTTACACTGGGCATTTGAGGNATGGTTGAGAGTTTGATTAACACCTATTCATATGTCGGAGTGCAGATTGTGACAATGTCACACCCTAACACCCTAACCCAAAAAAGAAAATTGTCAGCAGATAATAAAATTTTACCTTAATTACAGCAAGCAGAGATCCAAGTTGTTCAGTTTCCATTGATACCATTTTGCTACCATTTAGGATAGATTGAATGCCTTTTAAAGCATTCTGCAGCAACTGAAAGACCAATGAAAATATACAAAAGATTTTTTTAAATCAAACCGTTTTAACTGTAAACTTTATCTCATCCTATATTACAAATGATTTGGGAACCAAAGATTACTGAACTTGCACAATTGCTTTCAAGCTGAAAATTCCAAAAATCAAATGAAAGGGATTAATTACTTAAATAAATCAGATTGAAAATTATATGCAAATCTAAAATGGATTTCCTCTGCATGAATAATATATATTATCTGCATTCAAGACCCAGCCTGTGCTACAGGTCCACTCCCCTTCTAAATGATCTCCGTTCTTCCGGAGTAAAGAAGCCACCTCACTTAGCATCAGCTGTCCGGCGCGGACGCACATTCGCCAGTTGGTAAGGAATAATTCTATACATATAAAAACCTGTTAATAAATCAATCAATCAATCAATCAGTACCTGGATTGGTGGATGGCTCTGGTCAGTCAGAGCACTCCGTGGTCTCATTACACTGATGCAGATATTTTGGAGTCAAGAGCTGTACAGCAGGACAGGTAAGGAATCTTTTAATTTTAAAGGAGGTGGGAGTCTGATCTGGGGTGTAAATTAATGGAGGCGTTGGGGGATCTGATCTGGAGTCTAACTTTTGATAATGAGGTGGAAGTGTTTCTGATTTTTAATGAAGGGGTCAAATGCCTTTGTATGCCACTTTTGAATGTATCTTAAGGTCATTTTTCAATAATATTTATATACATTACAAATATTACATGCTGTTTTACATTAGGGTTTGGATTTATGTATGTTTAATTTAAATTGGTTAAACGTTATCTGTACCTGTAATAACATTATCGTGCAGCTTAAATTTTCTGTATAAAATATATAATTTGATTTTTGAAATTTGATTTCATGGGCCACAATTTTATTCCCCGAGATGTTGCATGTTGGCATGATGTTAGCTCTTTGCATATAGTTTGGGAGCAATCTTAACATTGCCCAGTTGTTTTGCAAGGGTAGTGTTAACATTGCTACCAAACCCTTTTAGTGATCCTATTGCTCAACATTACGTTGATATTTAGCTCAAAATTTAATATTTTAATTCCATATATAGATTTGGATGATATATTCTCATAAACAGATCATAAAACTGTTAATTCCCCCTTATGTAAGTGCACTACAAGCCACAGAATGCCCAAGCTGAAATTAAATGATTGGGCATGTGTGCAGATGCCCTGACACCCTGGCCTGCTGAGGCTTGTAATGTCCCCACAACATAATATGTATAAGGGCCAGGCCATTATTATAAATAAATAAAAACCATACTTATTATCTTGATCTTCATATGTGTGCTTCTATGCTTTAAATCCAGCCATGCTTTCAGATAAAAAAAAAACCTTACATGCGCCGCACACAGGTCATTCATACAAGAATGCGTGCCACTAAATGACTCATCAGCTGTAAACTTCCCCTATTTATAAGCTGGGACAGCGTGGGAAAATCCCAGCTTATAAACAGAAGTCACGTACAGCTGATGACTCATTCTGCCGTGGGTGGCAGTCTTGCAGTATGAAAATGCTTTTTTTTAAAAATAAATAAAAAAAATATTTATTTTATTCATTATTTATTTCATTTCTTTATTTATAATAATGGGCCATCCCTATGTTATGTTGTGGGGGCACTACAGGCCACACTGTGCCCTTGGTATCAGGACACACTGGTGCTTGTGGTTCTCCATATGCCAGCATGATCTGGCAGACATGAGCATCCTGGCATTTGGATTATTACAGGCGCCTGCATGACCAAGTGTTTAATGGCAGCCTGGGCTTGCCTTGGCCTATAGTACACTAATGCAAGGAGGTATTTACAGTTTTATTATGTTTCTAGGGTAAGGGGGTATTTCTTTTTTAATTTAAATTTTAACTTTTTTTTTTTTTTTTTTTTTAGACTAGCATAGCTATTTTTAGACTAGGTATTCATAGCTATATTGCATGCAATTAGTCGAGAATACCTACAATACAGTATTAAATTCTATTTGCATTTTTGCATGGTAAACAGGGACTGAACAATGTGGGTGATTCAAAAATTCTAATTGAATTAGGTGATATTCACCTGACATATTGGGTTCAATGTATGCGATGTACAATTATTACCCTCATATCAATTTATGTTCACAGGTGTATTAACAAATATTTCACTTCTTCTGTAAATCGAAAATTAGCATGCAAGTACATAAAATAGCTTTTATTGTACCTTTTAACCTGCACTTGTATTTTAGAATTAAAGGAGATATATTTTGACAATGCTAGGTATAATCCATATTTGTGACAAAAACTTCATCATCATTTTTGCTTTTATAGTTATGTACTTTCATTTCTGTGTCAATTAATAGAACAAATATATATGCAGATTCTCTTACTTACACTGCATATTGGTAGTTCATCTACCGTGTTCATTCTCGGGGCTTGGAGGACAGTAAGAAATATTTTAAAACAAGTCATTCGATATGGATCATCCAAGTAAGTTTGCCCAGGTACACTGGAAGCAAAAGAAAAACATTAAGTTTTATACAAGTCATTTTAACATGTCTACAAACAAAAAAAACAGTTTATTACTTTATTCCATATTTAACATATCCAGAAATTTAAACAGCATATTAAATATGAAGTGGAGGCATTTTCCATAGCAACTAATCACATTCTAATTCTCTTTTTTTATCATACTAAGAAGAAAAGTAAAAGCTGACCCTAAGTAACAGACCAGCAAATCAGTAACATAAGTCATGATAAACAGCACATTTAAATGAATACAAACAAAGCATTACCGAGTCCCCCATAAGGGAATACCAGCCCAGCTATAGAAACACCTGAGAGTTCAAAAATAGGTAAAGAGTTGATATGACTTTGCTCTGGATTAACAGTTTTACTGGAGATGGAGTTAACTATGACCGTTGACTTCCATACAGAGCCCAAGCTGTGATGGCGCTGGAGAGAACAATAAAGTTGGGTAGTAGAGAGACCAAAGTCAGAAAAAAGCTGTGCAAACATTTTAACACAGCTGTCAGTATACAATTGAGATTTCAAGTGTATTCAAATAATCGAAATTAGAATTAGATTAGATCAGTGTGTCTGGATGTATATCAGAATTCTCCAATTCCCTTGAATAGTACCCAGCCAATAATAGGACTTAGGCCTTAGACCACGTGCCAGTTAATTGTATTTTTGATTCCACGCAAATCCTATAAGGAAGGAAATACACAAGGGTGCCATGTGGTATCTCACAAAACCACTCAAATACCCCTTATACACCAAGTTATGGACCAAGGAATAACCCTGGTCAGGTGTCGATGTGAAAGGGTCAAATAGGGTCTGTTGCCCTGGGTCCGCGACCCTGATTGATCCCAGGGTTATTCCCGGGATGGCCTAACCCATGCTGTGTGTAAGTACCGTATTTCCCCATGTATAAGACGCACCTTTTTCAGACAAAAAATGGGTCTAAAAATCAGGTGCGTCTTATACAGGGGATGTAACACTGAACTTACCTTTGCTGTCCATCTGGCAGTGTTAGACTCTCTCCTCCACAGCTGTGACTCAGACTGTCTCCCTCGCGGTGCACGCTGTACAATGATGTTGCGCGACCTTAGGTCACGCAACGTCATTGTACAGCGCACACCTCGAGGGAGTGAGAGCTGCATGGGAGAGAGTCTAACACCACCGGAGGGACAGCAAAGGTAAGTTTCGTGTTGCATCCTCTGATCCCTTTTATAAGATGCACCCCATTTTTAATTAAGTAGGGAATTTAAAAAATACATTAAAACATTTTTTTTATTTTTATTTAGGCTCCAAAAATGGGGTGCGTTTTATACAAGGGAGCGTGTTATACGTGGGGAAATAAAGTAAATATGTCAATTTTGGGATGGAAAGCACGGTCTGCCTCTGCAGACACAGATCCAGTGTGAAAGGCTACAACCTGGGACTTACCCGGGTTTTAGCTGTGGTTTGATCAGCTGCAACATGGCTATAAGCCATGTTCATTATCCCGGAGAAGACCCAAGTTTTTAGTGTGAAAGGGGTATAAAAGGTGTCTTAGTAGGAAATAATAATATCAGTTATAGCCAATAGAATTGTTGTATCTAAGAGGACCAGTTATAGTAGCAGTTTTATTTGATTGTGGGATTGACTATCTCAAATTTAACTTATAGAAGCATATAAAGCATATAAACTGTTGCCATTAGATTTACAAGAAAAATAAAAAACAATACTAAACACAATTCAAGAAAAATGTACCTCTAGAGATTCATATTTGCAGAAACATCAATTAACCAATTTAAAAATGAATATTTTTTATTCTTTGAAATGCAAATTTAAATGGAAAGGTAAAACGGGCAAGCCTTAGCCTTAAAAAACTCCAACAACCGAAAAATGAGGAGATTAACTTTCCTAAGATTATAGCATACAGTTACAAGGCCCACCTAATGTATATTAGGGACTATTTCCTAAAGCAGGAAACATTTACAAATACATTCCTGAAGTGTGGTTTTCTTTTAGGTTTAAGCTTGAGAGCTTTCCTGCACTAGGAGACCACCTTGAGCATAAGAGACAATCCCCTTCTCTGGCCCACTAAGTCAGTTTACACTCTGGTATGATCAAGACTGTTTTCTTTATATCTAACAAATCTTATGCTCAACCCATAATTGCCATTGCATCATAGATTGAGGCCATATCAATTGATATCTAATTTTCATAATGATTACGCTGTGCTGTCAACTGATACATGTACCATGTAACACATGTACTATGGTGTGAACTCAATAAAGAAAGATCAAAAAGACAAAAAGTATAAAGGAAATCTGGTTTACCAAAGGCATAGGTTGGCCATGCAGTGAACTGCAGCTCTCAATAACTCAGGATCTGACTTGCTGGGATCACTTAGCTGTAAAAGGATACCATTTGGTCCCAACAAATCTGGAAGATACTGGTTTGTAAAAATGAAAATACAATGAGTTAAAAGATAAAAAAAAGTTATAAAAAATTAGTTTAGAAATTAGCAAACTTGCGTTACAAACAAACCTATAATAAGCACATTCATAGAAACTTTCACAATTTAGTGTGTACAGTATTGTTTGCATACATGAATACATTTTTTAAGGGCTGTGATTAAAGCAAAGAATAATTAATCCAAGATTACACATTATTAGAACATGCATTGGCAGCCACAAGGATAACATATTTTGTTTACTCTCATTACTATTATAAAGCACCGGTGCCATCAGGTGTTTTATTGATTATTATTATTTTTACCACTCCCATAATAAAATGCATAAACACTACATGGAGAGTGTGGGTCCCCATTGCGAATAGCCCGGTTCGATAGGGCCGTTTGCTCACTGTAAGTTCCTTAACTCGCTTGGATATTGATTGTTTATGCCTCAATGAAAGTTAAGCAAGTATTCTATCCCCAAGCCCCTCCCTAACCCTAAGTCTACCCCTGCAGCCTGACCCTAAGTCTCCCCCCCTGCAGCCTAACGCTAAGTATCTCCCCAGCCTAAAATTCCCGAAAATGAACGGGTGAGTATGCCGATAGCATACTCACCCATTCATAAAAAAAAAAATCTAAAACGGTTGTCGTTCAAAATAGACATGACACCCATCAGTGCAGGGACTCGCAACGCTACATGAATTTAAAAAAACATCTCAAGCACCAAATCCAGATATACATTCATGCAGAGTCTTCTTTTGTTAAGATATATAACAAGACTTCCGGTGGGCGTGTCAAGCAAGATGGACGCTTTTTAGAGAGCTCCTCTCCGGCCTAAGATGATCATACCATCATATTACCAACAAAAAGTTGTTTCTTACCTGGCCAGGAACAGAGGATAAGTGCAGGCAAGTGGCGAAAGTGATTCCCAGCTCCCTGCATCCTATCCTTGGAAGTCTAGACCGACGATACTGCGGGCGCCGGGCCGCGAACACTACCACGTGCACCGCTAGAGGCCCATACCAGCTAATCCTGTAGCTTCAGCTATTTTTCCTGGGCACAGAGAGATAAATTTAATGCACAAGATCGGCAAGAACCCTCGCTAATACCAAACGCTCAAAACAGGCGAGATCCAACGGCGGCAAGGTGGTGCAGTACTCGAGTGGATTTACGGAAGACGGTGATCGGCTGACCTGGACTAGAGACCCTTGCTTCCTCGGGGAACCTGAGGGTGCACTGTGGCCCAAGAGACAGAGACTGAGACTGTGCTTCCCATCCTACATTCGGCTGGGGGCACAGAGCTGGGACCGCGCGTTATAGGAGAACCGGAGCGAGCAGACTGTGGTGTTGCTCCAGGTGGGAGGAGGCCCTGATAGCGGTGCTGAATTGGCGGCAATCACTACAACATAGGACTACTCCCTGAAGGCCCTGCATGGATTGACACCCTGACCGCCGCGGTGCATTGCAACAAGGCTCCGGCTGCTGATTGTGAGGTGAAGACCTGCTACTTCGAGCAGCCACACATAGATCCACCTGCCGCATAGGCAGATTAGAAGGAGATACCATTTAACTGGATATCGGAGAACACAAGGCGGTATCCCTGCTTTGCTTGGCTGCAATCACACTACCCAACAACCACCTACTGAGTCAGGAGTGTCAGCAAGCACTAGGAAGCCTACACACAGCAGGAACTGGACCCTTGGAATCGAGGCTTACATCAGGTGCAGCACTGCAGTGACCTGTTTTGGCTGGGAGACAACGACAGCATCGACGGCCGCTTTGAGCTACAGTAGCATAAGGAACAGAGATTCCCTTCAAGTGTCCACTGTTTATTTCAACACGCTTGTGGATATCCCTATTTGCTTTTCTTGTTCCTCTAGTTATATAAGAACACACTAGCACCAGAGTCTACAGCTCCTCTGGAACATAACTGACAGCTCATAATCTACTCAGTGGTTAAGATCACTGCTTGGGTACCGTGAGTAATCCTTAAATTCATACTGTCTATAGTGACTCTTCTTACTCTTGACAACTGTACTGGACTGCCTATTGTTCCATCTCTTACTGTGCTACTAATAGCTGCAAACAGTTTATTATACGATATAAGTGTAACATAGATCACGGTTATTTTCTTTTGTGTATCAGATAACATGATAATAGACCTATATTTGGTGCTACATGTGATTTCTTAAACCTCCCTTGTGAAGGGTGCCCTCATTAATCTGCTAGAATTCTTATAGGCTATGAAAAGATTTATTGAAAGTAAAACCCCAGTAATTTTGGCCAAAATGGGCAAAACCCAAAAGCAAACGGCTGTTAAAACAACTAGCACCCCATGTAAATCTCACCCTCCCATGTCGCAGTCAGTATCTCCTCCCCATCTGACTAATGAGACCCCTGAAATATTCAAATCACAACCAACTCCAGCGTCATTTTCAGCTGACACTGCTAGGGAAATGTCGTCAATTTTATTGCCACAACTGGTGCAATTATTAGACCAGAAACTGGACAAAAAATTTCAGGATTTGCAGGAAATGCTGTCCACAACATCTAAGGTTAATTCTAACAAACTCAGAATTGATGATTTAGAATAGCGGGTGGGAGACTCAGACGACGCAGTGAGCACACTGCAAAATACCGTATTATCCCAAACGAAAACTATTACTGCTCTGACTGACAAGATTGACGATCTTGAGAATAGGCACAGAAGAAGTAATCTGAGATTCATAGGGATCCCGGAATCCATTAAGGATCGGTACCTTTTGGTATTTCTTCAAAGAGATCTATTTGACGCGCTGGGCATTGTTCTCACTCACGGTGACGCAACGGTAGAAAGGGCACATAGACTTGGTCCTGACCGACTGGGACGTAATGACAGGCCGAGAGCAGTGATAGCAAAATACCTCAATTTCAGGGATAAAGAGACAATTCTAAGAGCTTACAGGGCCCACAATCCTCTACTTGTTAGGAATTTTAAAATATTAATCTTTCAGTATTATTCGGCCCAAGTTGCTCAAAAGAGACGGGAATTTGGACCGTTATGTAAATTTCTATACGAGAAAGATGTGCGCTTTGCCCTACTTTACCCAGCCAAATTATGGGTTACTCATGGAGGTAAAGACCATATCTTTGAAGATGTTCTGAAGGCTAGAGCTTTCCTAGAACACATGGATTTGTCTGAACCCTCTTCATCTAGGTCACCCAACAGGGTTCACACTTAAAACTAATATAAGCTTACTTACTTTTACTGTTACTAATTACATAAATATTATGACAAAAAAGGTTACCTGTTTCATAATAGCAAAGCTTGAATGCAATATGTTTTTGTTTTGTATACAAAACTACCTTGTCTATTGTCGGTTAGACAAGGTCTTCTATGTTCAGGAGGAAAAAAAGAAAATGGCGGTTTATAGGTTTTCAGAGTATACTTCTAAGGTGCAAATCTTTATTGATGCTGAATTTAAACAGTTAAGACTTCAAAAAAAAAAAAAAAGATATATAACAAAAGTTGACAGAATTTTCTGTATGGTGTACTCTGCATTGTGGTTTTATATGCATTATATAGTACAGTCTGCAAACATGATACTGGTTTAATTGCTAAGCATTAATGCGAAAAATAAAATTGCCTCTGAAAAATGTTTATGTATGGTAAAGTTTCTATTCTGATGCAGGTCCTAACTGTTACAATTTAAGGATTAATACAAAACACAAATGTAATTGATCAATTAAGTATGTACATAAGGTCTTTATTTAAACTTATAATTTGGATACTTTAATATTTAATATTTACTTGTGTTGTGGCCGTTTTAAAAGAATAGATTATAGTAATGTTTTGATGTGATTATAAACAAAGTTTGGTCAGATGTTTGAACAGACCTATGATGTAGAATCAATTATTTATACCCCGTTCAGATTACCATGGAAAAGCCGGGGTTTTCCTGAAATTGCCGGCTTTCCTGAAAACCCCGGCTTTTTCTGGCAATGTGAACGGTGAAGCCGGGTCTCTTTAGCCGGGTCTT
>WWET01002666.1:129844-151696 GCA_011038615.1 Limnodynastes dumerilii | reverse complement strand
GCTATGCTATCAAAAGAGGGGAATTTAATTTGTTAATTAAATAAAATACTAAAGTGGTATAGAATTTCCATATGTCAGCATTAAATCAGGGGACTGCTGCGGACTCCTTTAAAGGCTCTGAGACTGTATGAAAAGTTGAAAAAACTAATCTCCACGTAACAGGAGTATATGATCTATAATCCAGCATTGCAATTTTTCATTTAGATGTGATTCTGCTATCAAAAGAGGGGAATACAATTTGTTAATTAAATAAAATACTAAAGTGGTATAGAATTTCCATATGTCAGCATTAAATCAGGGGACTGCTGCGGACTCCTTTAAAGGCTCTGAGACTGTATGAAAAGTGTGCATGAAAAAACTAGTCTCCAGGTGCTCCATACCTTGACATTGGTAATTGGGTTGGGTAGCTGTATATGCAGTGTGAGACCCCTGAAAATCTTTCTGGGCAATGTATGACCCAGATCAAAATGGAGTGTGACCTATCTACAAAGTTAACTGAAAAGCTTTCTGCAATAGCTCTTTGGAACGTTGTGGTAAGTTATTAATGTAAGGTAACCAAGTATCCCAAAATTGTTCCACTAACTTTTCTTTATTGTTTCTCATTTCTATCCAATCTATCTGATACAAATATGATCATCTGCTAGCCATCATAGTTAAAGATGGGTTATCTGGTGAAATCCATTGCAAAAAAAAAAATGCTTTTTTCACAGCTGCTGCAACCATAAGGAGCAATTTCCTATTTTCCTTTGTTAAAGTACAATATATATTCTGTTCATATATTCCCCAGAACACCCATTGTATAGTAGGTATAAAGGATTTACCTAGTTTATATAATATATACTCTGCAATAATGTACCAAAATGTTTATCTTGGGGCATGACTACAAGCAGTATAAAAGGTCTGCCTCTGATCCTTGACATTTAAAACATTTAGGGTTAGATTTACTAAGCTGCAGAAAAGGAAAAGTGGAGATGTTGCCCATAGCAATCAATCAGATTCTAGCTCTTACTTTACTATTGCATACTAGAAAATGTCAGCTACAAACTGAATGGTTGCTATGGGCAACAACTCAATTTTTCCCCTCCCGCAGCTTAGTAAATCTGGCCCTTAGAATCAAAGGAGTGTCCTTTTATATACTTCCGTTTTGGTGTTAAATATCTTAACATTTTCCTATAGCTACTAGATACTAGGAATGTTTTTTCCTAATTGATCCCTTTTATACACTTTTGCAGGATACACTTCCCTGGTAATAACACACAGAGTTTTGCATTAACACTGCACAGGCAGGATTTTTACAGTTTTTGGCAGACAACCTAGGCTTCTTATCCCCGAACTGTGTTATTATTTACAGAGCTCTGTACCTCTCTCAGATATTACCAAGCAAGTGTTGCCATTTTAGAAGTATAGAAATTAACAGATAATAGCCACATGGCCCATTCAGTCTACCCAGTTGTTTATTTAAAACTATACCCTAGATCAAATTTTATCCTCAATTTAGATTGATTTTTAAACTATCCTTATATTAATCCCAAGCATGTTTAAACTGTTCTAGTGTTAGTCTCAACCATCTATTTTACTTTTCAATCACCCTTTTAGTGAAGTAATCCTTGCTGAATATTCTGTTTGGCTATGTCTTTTCTCCATTTGTCATTAAATGTTATCTCATGGCACAGGATTTGAAAGTTCTCTCTTGGAACACAAGAGGATTAAATTATAGAATTAAAAATTTCCTGGTGAAGTCAAATGCGTAACTATAAAGCAGATCTAGTATGCTTAGTAAAGTCACATTTGGTGGGTAGCCAGATTTAATCTTAAAAAGCAGTGGGTTGGTTAGGCCTATCACTCTATAAATACCAGTAAGTCCAGTAGGGTCTCTATCCTTATTAATAAGCAGGTTAAGTTTTGCCTAGATAGTCTCCAAATCAACCCTTACGGTAGAAGCATGTTCATTGAGGGAACTATTGCCTTATCTCCAATTCTCCTTCTTGGCGTCTATATCCCTTTTCATTTAGCAATGATGGTCCAGATCCTAAACTACGCACGCTAGCATTTTTACGCTAGCCGCTGACGTAAAATTGCCGATTTGTATTTACTGCGCATGTGCACGGCAGATGTTACGACATGTAACGCTGAATGTACATACCATCAGCGTAACTACGAACAAAGGGGCAAGAGCATCCATACAACACCCATAATTGCGCTTTGTAGGTGGAGGGAGGCATTTAAATTGGACAACTATGAAAAAACAATGGATCTGATTATTTTAGCGCACCAAGTCCCTGAAGCTGTAGTCTCAAACCAGGAGGAGTCTCAAATCTCCTATGGAAAACAATAGCAAAGAAAAAATGTGGTATCACGGCGCTGGGACCATCCACAGAGAGAGGGTAGTGCAAAATCCTAATGCAACCAAATAAAATCCTAAAAATTATTGTTCAACAACAATATAAATCCTATGGGAACATAACAGTTCTTTACGTCTCAGGGTTATGAAGTCCGGTGATGAATTCCAACCCTTCTTCCCCTCCCAATGAGGCAGGACATAGGATAAGAAACGAAAAAGATTTAATTACAAACAACTCCTAAAAACATAGTTGAAAACTGGATCTGACCATCGTCCCAGGAAATGATGGAAGGCGGCAGACGAGCGGCGATAGCCGTTATGACGGAAGAAGGAGCCGACCAGGAGATCGTGACGTCATTGCCAGGGTCCCGACAGCGAGGCTGTGTTCGAGAGCCGTACCCAGGTATTCCATCATAACGGCCATCGCCGCTCATCTGCCGCCTTCCATCATTTCCTGGGACGATGGTCAGATCCAGTTTTTAACTATGTTTTTAGGAGTTGTTTGTAATTAAATCTTTTTTGTTTCTTATCCTATGTCCTGCATAAAAGGGTGCACCACTAGCCTCTTTGATTTGTTTATTGGCATGCATCAGGAGTGCCCCCTTTCCACAGTTCTCTTTGCCCTTACCATTAAACCTCTGGCTTTTATTATAAGATCAGTTGGGTTTTGCAGGTCTTCTGGCAGGAGGTGGGGTGGACAAAATAACAGATTATTACCTGTTAATTTGTTTTCATTTACTCCATCATTGCAGCACCACTATGGGTTAACCTCCCTGCTTGGAGCCTCACAGGAAAGAAAAGAAGACCCAGGGGTATATAAGCGTCACTTCCTCTTCCTACTGAGTCTTCCAATTTCAAAAGCTCAAATAAAGCACAGTTAAGACACATGCAATAAACAAAATAACATCCCACAATAAGTTTATGGGCGGGAAGTTGGTGCTGCCATGATGGAGTAAATGAAAACAAATTAACAGGAAATAATCTGTTATTTCATTTGCCTCCACATGGCAGCACCACTATGGGTATTACCTAAGCAGTGAATCCCGGGTTGGGTATAAACTTAAATGATAAAGTACCTACTTGGTAAACTAAGAAAACAAAATACATACTTTTTATATTGCTGAACTAAGAATACTCCTACCAAACCTCGTATCTGCCGAGGTCTGAGTATCCACCCTGTAATGTTTAGCAAAGGTGTGTATAGATGCCCACCCCGCTGCCTGCCTTACAGATCTCTTCTACTGACGCAGATCCTCTCTCTGCCCATGAAGCTGCAAGGGATCTAGTGGAATGGGCCTTAATCCCCTTAGGTGGATCTACCCCTCTCACCTTATATGCTTCCAGAATACAATTTTTTATCCATCTTGCAATGGTAGGTTTGGATGCTGCGCAACCTTTTCTCACCCGTTCCATCAGGATGAATAACTGTTTACTTTTCCTGAAGCTTGTAGTCATATCTATGTACAATCTGAGGATTCTAACTAAATCTAGTTTATGAAGCCTCTCTTCCTTCCCATTTCCAGGGTTTGGGCACGAGAATGGCAGGACTATCTCCTGATTAAGGTGAAAATCTGAAACTACCTTAGGGAAAAATTCCGGGTTAGTGCGTAACACCACTCTATCAGGGAAGAAGTTTGTAAAGGACTCTTTCGCCCATAACGCTTAAAGTTCCGAGACTCTTCTAGCCGAAGTTATGGCTACTAGAAATACAGTTTTTAGTGTTAGGAATTTAAGAGAAATCTCTTCAGTCCCTTCAAAGGGTGGTGCTATAAGTACATCTTGTACTAAATTGAGGTCCCATGGAGCTATGGGAGAACGGAATGCCGGTCTAATTCTGCTGGCTGCTTGCACAAACCTTTTCACATATTTGTTACTGGCTAACCGCGTGTCCAATAATGCACTGAGCGCAGATATCTGAACTTTAATGGAAGCCTTCTTAAGACCTTTGTCTATACCTGCTTGTAGAAAGTCCAGTATTACCGGGATATTACATGCTTCCTGGTTATTTTCTCTTGTCTAGTATACAAATTTTTTCCATATTTTATGGTAAATTTTTGATGTTTAATTTTTTCTGGCTTTGAGTAGTGTGTCTACTACCTTAGCCGAAAAACCTTGATTTTTTAAGTATTTGGTCTCAGTAACCATGCCATCAATTTCCAACTTCCTGGATCCTGATGGTAGAGTGACCCTTGTTGTAAGAGGGTTGCTGTTGGTTTGAGCGTTAGCGGCTCTTCTATGGCCAGACTCAGGACTCTGGAAAACCAAGGCCTTCTTGGCCAGAATCGCAGAATTGTTATTACTGTTGCCCCTTCCTTTTCCAGTTTTGCTAGGAACTTTGGAATAAGAGGTACCAGGGGAAAAGTGTATGCCAGCCTGAAGTTCCACGGTTGGAACAGTGCGTCTACACCTTTTGACCACCGGTCCCGGTACCTTGAAAAGTACTTGAGTACTTTGGTGTTCTTGTTGGTCGCTAGGAGGTCTATCTCTGGTTGTCCCCACCTGTGGGTTATCCACCTGAAGGTTTCTGGATTTAATTCCCATTCTCCGGGTAGGAGCCGGTGCCTGCTTAAGAAATCTGCCGAGGTGTTTTCTTTTCCAGCAACGTAGACAGCTGAAATGCCTAACGTGTTGTTTTCTGCCCAGCACAAGGCCTTTTTCACCTCTCGCATCAGTGTCCTGCTTCTGGTGCCCCCCTGCTTGTTTAGGTACGACACCACTGCTTTGTTGTCTGACCTTATGATAACTTCTTTTCCCTGAAGAATGTTGTGGAAATGTTTGCATGCTTGAAACACTGCTTTGCATTCTCTTATATCGGAGTGAAGTGTGCTTGTATCCTGACTCCAGACACCTTGTGCCATCAGCCGTCCGCATGTCGCTCCCCATTTCCTAGGAAAAAGAATTTTACTTGACTGAGTCTGACCACCATAGCAGATCTTGTCTTGCTCCTTCTGATAATAATATTTTTTGATGAAGATTTTTTGGGTTTCCATCCCATTGTGCCAGGAAGTTTAGTTGAAAACTTCTTGTATGGAGTCTCGCCCAATTTACCAACTCTATAGATGAAGACATCAGTCCTAAGACTTGTAGACATTGGTTTGATGAGACTATTCTCTTCTTTTTCAGAATCTGGCACTCTTTGGATATCTTCTGAACCCTGTCCACCAACAATGTCAGTTTCCTTTCCACGGTGTTGATAAGTGCCCCTAGATACTGAATGGTCTGTGCTGGCTTCAGACAACTCTTCTGCGTGTTTATTATCCATCCATGATGTTCCAGGATCTTTAATACTTTGTATGTATTTTGAACTGCTAGACCTTCTGACGGTGCCGCTATTAGTATTGTTGTCTAAATAGGCCCAGGCTTCTATGCCCCTTAGTCTGATGTCGGCTACAATAACGATGAGCACTTTGTAAAGGTACGAGGTGAGGTGGCTAGACCAAATGGGTTGAAAATGTTTTCCTTGAAAAATATCAGGTATTTTTGATGGTTTTCTGCAATGGGAATGTGTAAACATGCATCTTTTAAATCGATCTTTGTAAGGAAACATCCTGCTCTGAGATTCAACACGATTGATTTTAGAGACTCCATCTTGAAATGTTTTATCCTGATGAAGCTGTTTACTCTTCGGAGATCCAGGATGGTTCGAAAACCTCCCGAAAATTTCTTGATGATGAAGAATCTTGAATAAGACCCTGTTCCTACTTGTGACTTTGGAACCTCTATTATTACTTGTTGTTGCCACATGGTGTTGAGGCTGGATAGTAATGCCTCCGCGTCTTCTATCCCTGTTGGGATTTTTGATTGCATGAAATAGTCTCTTGGATGTTTTGTAAATTCTATTTTGTAGCCTGACTGGACAATGTAGCCTGAACTCCCATTGATGTATAAATCTGGACAGCCTTCCTCCCACGGTACTGTCCGTCCTGATGCTTGTGGCATCATTGAGATCCCTGTTTGTTGGTAGTTTTAGTATCTTTTCCTCTTTGAAGACGAAAATTGGACCTTGATGTGGCCCACTGGCCTCTCCTGAAGCTTCTCCCAGGTCTATAGGATCTAGCTTCTCTATATTCGTTAGTCGCAGGTCTGTAATTTTTGTAGTTGTAACTCTTCTTCTGAGTTCTGTCTTGAGGTAACCATGCCGATTTACCCCCTGAGGACTTTGCGATGATATCGTCTAAATTTTTTCCAAATAGATAATCCCCTTGAAAAGGAATTGTCAGTAGCCTGTTTTTTGACTGCGTATCTGCGGTCCAAGGTTTGAGCCAAAGAGCTCTCCTGGTGACTGTTGTCGCTGCCGCTGATCTTGCTGCAAGCCTTACAGAGTCCAAGGATGCCTCGCAGATAAATTCTACACCGAGCTGGATGTCTTGTATTATTTTGACGAGTTCTGACCTTCTTACTCCGTCTAGTGTACTTGCTTCCAAATTGTTGCACCATCCCCTTAATACTCTCACCGTAATTGCTGCTGGTTTAATTGCGGCGCCTGCAATAGAATGTTGCTTTTCCGATCCTATTTCAATTTTCTTCTCCATAGCGGCCCTAAAGACGTTTACATCCTCAAGTGGAAGTGTTGTTTTTCTTGACAACCTGGCGATGTCCGCGTCAACATGGGGAGGATTTTCCCACTTTTTGGTGTCTTCCACATTAAAGGGGTATATTTGGACATTTTGTGAGAAACAGGAAGTAGCTTGTCCGGGCATTTCCATTCCTCCTCAATGATATCCTTAAGTGTCTGTGATAAAGGAAACACTCTAGATTTCTTCTTACATTCCTGAAACAATACATCCTGCGATTTGGCTTCCACCGGAGGATCTTCAAGATTCAGATCTTTGTGCATTAGCTTAAGTAGATTATATACCAGATCTTGATTAAAATCCGCTTCAGCATGTGAATGCAATGACCCCTCTTCTGAAACGTCTGATAGAAGCATATGTACTTCAGGTTCTGACTCATCTGACTTGTCACTGCGTGCAAATCTAGATCTTTTAGTACTAAACTTTTTTAAATCTTCTTTAGTAATAAAGTTTTCTTTCATAAATTTTATAAGATCAGCATACTGTGGTGGTGGTTGCTGCTGTTGTGCTGTTTTACATTTATCACATGCTGAACCTGTACTGTTTTCAGATAAGGGGGCCTCACACATTGCACATCTTGCTAGATGAATTTTCTTATGTTTAGTCTTGTCCACAGATTTTGAAGACTTGCTGGACTCAGACCAATAAAGATATACTGTCTAACTAAAACAGAAATGCTAAAAAATGAATAAACATAGTGGAGAGGAGCTTACCCAGACTCAGAAGTTCTCTTTTCTGCCATGCTGCCGTTTTTTCCCATAGAGGAATCAGTGGTGCACGTGGGACTTCGATTCCTGGCGCCAGAGTGACTTTAAGCAGTGTTTGGCGCCTTTATGTGACGTCACGCCCGCTTAAAAAAATGGGCTACAAGAAAATGGGCGCCGTAAGGCTGCCACACGCGGCCAGGACACCGCTGCCAACCCGCCCTCGTTGCTAGGGGCGGGCCTACAGCTTCAGCGCTTGAACGGAGCAGAGGCACTGCGGAGGCCGGCTCCCACCTCCGAATCCCAGGCGTCAGGGAACTCAGCGCTGACGGGGGAATGCAGGTAAGCTTACTCAAACAAAAAAATAGTAACCTACTCTGCCTGGCTCCACACAGGGAAAGAAAAGAAGACTCGGGAGGAAGAGGAAGTGACGCTTATATACCCCTGGGTCTTCTTTTCTTTCCTGTGAGGCTCCAAGCAGGGAGGTTAACCCATAGTGGTGCTGCCATGTGGAGGCAAATGAAATTACACTTAAGTAAATTGATTGCTTCCAGAGTTGCTACTATTTGCTTGTCTGCTGGGCAACCGGGTTACTCACTTGAAATTGGATTTCATAGAACAAAATCTGTATTCCATAACAAAATGGTGTAGACCTAAAATTCACACCTAGAGAAATGATATAATAGGATAAAGATGGCGCTCCTCTATAAAAAACTACAAGCAGCCCAAAAAACACAGGGGTACCACCAACACCCTAAAAACAATAGACACAGAATAAAATGTGTTTAGGCGCTAAAAAAGAGGGGAAGTGTGGAGACAAAGCCAAACAGGTAAATGAATAGTAAGAGAAATCAGATGAACTGTATAAATAAAACAATAAATATATATATATAAAATCTAAAAAAACTTAAATATCAAACATATAAAATATATGAAATAAAGGTGAAAAAAATAAAACAAGTGATATAAAACAGATAATAGCACAAAAGGCTGTAATAAATGATTAAAATAATTAAATGGGTGAATTCAAAGTGTTATAAAAAACAGACACAAGATGGCGCTATCTAAGCTGAAAAATATTTTAGAAAAAATGGAAAGTGGATACGTGAAAGGTTAGGGTTAGGGTTAGGGGTTAGGGGTTAGGGGTTAGGGTTAGGGTTAGGTTAGGGTTAGGGTTAGGGTAGGGTGAGGGTGATTTGCAATCCAGTCCAGCCTTTGCAAACCAGTCCAGCCTTTGCAATCCAGTCCAGTGCTGCAATTCTGTCCAGTGCTGCAATTCTGTCCAGTGCTGCAATTCTGTCCAGTGCTGCAATTCTGTCCAGTGCTGCAATTCTGTCCAGTGCTGCAATTCTGTCCAGTGCTGCAATTCTGTCCAGTGCTGCAATTCTGTCCAGTGCTGCAATTCTGTCCAGTGCTGCAATTCTGTCCAGTGCTGCAATTCTGTCCAGTGCTGCAATTCTGTCCAGTGCTGCAATCCAGTCCAGTGCTGCAATCCAGTCCAGTGCTGCAATCCAGTCCAGTCCTAACCCTAACCCTAACCCTAACCCTAACCTAACCCTAACCCTAAACCCTCACCCTCACCCTAACCCTACCCTAACCCTAACCTAACCCTAACCCTAACCCCTAACCCTAACCCTAACCTTTCACGTATCCACTTTCCATTTTTTCTAAAATATTTTTCAGCTTAGATAGCGCCATCTTGTGTCTGTTTTTTATAACACTTTGAATTCACCCATTTAATTATTTTAATCATTTATTACAGCCTTTTGTGCTATTATCTGTTTTATATCACTTGTTTTATTTTTTCACCTTTATTTTATATAAATCATATATTTGATATTTAAGTTTTTTAGATTATATATATATTTATTGTTTGATTTATTTATACAGTTCACCTGATTTCTCTTACTATTCGTTTACCCATTTGGCTTTGTCTCCACACTTCCCCTCTTTTTTAGCGCCTAAACACATTTTATTCTGTGTCTAAAATTCCCACCTGGAACAAGTCCCCTTGTGTCTCACTGGTAGAATTCATGTATTTAAAATGGTTATGCTACCTAAATACTTTTATAGCTTGCAGAATTCCACAGTTCCCCTGTCTTGGTACTGTTTTCAGAGTCACAAATTCCTTAGCAGCCTCCTTTTTCTGGGGCTTATTTTCTCTCAGCATGCTGTGTAGGTCCCAAAAAAGGGGGGGTGGAGGTGCTGGCACTCCCGAACTTGTGAGCATACAGCTCTCAGCTTAATATTCGCACATTATTTCATGGTTAGAGGATAAATGGACTGGGAGAATTACTGAGTATAATCTTGTGGGTTGTAGGAACAAATATCAAAGAGAAAAGAACACATTATATGTTCCCAAATAGTCCTCTCTCATGGCACTCATGGTCTCCAATTATTATACATCATAACGTGAACCATGACAAAAAAATATAAAATCACAAAATTTTATTTCAATTGTTTAAAACAATAACTCAAGAAGAGATAGCGAAATATTTAAAAACTATTAAATACTAACAGTGTCGTAACACCGATAAAAAGTTAAGAAAAGTGAGAATGACAATTTACCACATTATTCCCCAGTATGGGAAACCAAATGAATAGTATAAATGAAGTCACAACAAAATAGTTTGGTTTTTTCGCGATAAAGCGCCTTCAGCAAGTGTCGGTGGTTACACTGACACACTGCTCCTTCCCTGCACTCCTCTACTTTCCAGCCGCTTTTCTAATTCTGCTTCCTGACAATTATGTATGGCTTATTCAGGTAGGGTCAGTAGATGCTAGACCCACCGCGAGGTGGTATTTTTTGTTTATTTTCTTTTAGATTTTTTTAGTTCAGGGAGAGATTTGGCCATTTATGCTCTTTGATATGTAATTTCTATTATGTGATTTGAGTGGTGGAGTCCATGTTTCTTGTTCTGTTTTTAATATGTATTTGTACTTTGTGATACATGTTGTCTAACGTTTAGCTCTTTGCAATATTGATACATATGTAATTATAATAAAGATTGAAAGATTTTTTGGCATGGAGTGCACCGTTATTATTGGTCTTGTCAAGGATATCTGTGTAAGGTTTTCCCTGGTTCACTCTTACTGTTTATACAATATTGCCTTCCATTACAGAAGCAACAAAGTAGTAACTCAGTCCGTGATCAGTAAATGCTCTGTTTATTGCACAGAGCACACAGAAGCACTGGCAGTGATCTTCACTGAAATAGCACCAAGCTCTATTATTTACAAGTAAATACAGGGCAATTTAGAGCTCCCAATGCCAGAGTAAATATAGGTGCTATCCAGGGAATCGCCCTGTGAATTAGGAGAGCACGTGCCCTTGCATTTCTATTACAATTATGCGATCTCCATGTCACTGATAACACATTCTGAAAATACCCAAATAAAGAGAATAAATACAAATTGTGAGATTGGACTCACAGAGACTACTTTCCCATTATGTTTAACGATCGATAATAATAAAATGTTGTTTGGCTATAAATACTGCTTAATAACTATTTATGGCAGAGTAACAAAAATTTCGATTTTGATGTCATTTATTATTGCATGTATGCAAACACATTGCTAAAATATGTATTTTCTATGCCCTATTCAAATCTTTATATTCATATATTTTATCATATAACATACAAAAAAAAGGATCATTTTATCATTTATAGATTAGATCATGCCTATCAATTTAAAATAGAGAATAGAAAATATAAGAAAGGAGGAGAAAATGAGACAAAAATGTATCACAAACTAAAAGTCATTTATCAACAATGAAGCGGTGCAATGTTTACCTTCTGGCACTTGGGTCCATTGCTGTAAACTAGTGCTGCTATTGCATGCAGAATTTCAACATGGGCCCATGAGCTACATTGTTTCAAGGCAGAAGTTGTGAATCCAAGGAGATAATCCAAATTCTTCTCATCAACAATAACCTGTTGCAGAAAGCTAAATATTAATAGCTGCAAAGGCTATTAAAAAAATATTATAACTCTTTCAATAAAAGAAGCAATATTAAATTATTAATGCTACAAAGAGAAACAGAATTCCATATATGTTTTTAACTATATACTGCATAACACAATGCTATGAAATGTTTATTATATATATTTGTATACAGATTAACTGGTTTGTTGCACATGGAGGGACAGACAAAGATCGAAGTATCAGGTGTTAAAAATGCACTACAGTAAGGTAAAATTAGATAATGACTTTAGCAGGAGCAATGTTGCACATAGCTGATACAAATTTGTTTTCTTGGTTATGCAGGAGATATACAATTTTCTCTATACAAGCCACATGTCTACGGATACCCCATATGGAGGAAAAATAAAGGAGTTTTAGGTGGCCTACGAGAGAGAAGAGGGAGCAAATGATACAACAAACTAAGAATAACTTTTTAATAATTCTGTATAAAGTTTTGTTCCCTGGATTCTCAATTACAGTTTTTCCAAACCACACACCTAATTAATTTGTGCAGCTGTATTGAGGATACAAAAAAATGGTCTTGACACCTTTAAGGTTTCTAATTTAGCTTTGTCAGCTTTGTTTTTTGCTTTCCCTAATGCATTTGAGACTGCAACTACATGTGAAGCAATAACTTATAGCATTGTTGTTACAATCCAGAAATCTCTATATTTCCTTTTTACATTAATCTATACATATTTTCACATTTTTTGGAGAGTGGACACAATAGGATTGGTCCCTGGACCAAAATACACATTGTTGTAATATATTAGTGAATATTTGTTGCATTTAGAACAATATTTGTAATTAGTTTCCTACCTGAAGTCTGTTCAGCAAAAAGTGAATAAGTTGACAAACTTTACTGACAAGATGTTCTTGGCTGAGTTGAACAAGACGACAAGCTTGGAAAAGTAAGGCACAAACCTCCTAGGGCAAAGAAAAAAAAGGGTGATTGTTAAAATTGTGTAAGGATCTATGCCAGGGCCTGAAAAATATCAGTTGCTGTGGCGACCAGAAATTTGGACGTGGCAACTGATAAATGCAGTCACATTCATTATATATTTATGGGAATTGCTTGTACCACAACACAGTATTTCTGTTAACAGGTCAGAGCTGTAAACTTCTTGTAAAAAATGACTTAAGTGGCATGCTTGGTAAAGTTAGAAAATCATTTTTAATAAAGCCTGTGCTAAATAAGGCATATTATTACCTGTTAATGTTGTTTCCTTGACTCCATGGCAGCCCCGACCACCTGAGTTAGACCTTCCCACCTGGGCTCACAGGAAAGAGAAAAAGACACCTGGCAGCCTATATAAACCTCACTTCCTTCTGCCTTCAGTGTCTTCAACTTTACAAGCCTCCAATACCAAAACAAACAGTTAATACACACACATCCAAGTGACAGAATAGGGAGGGAAACTAGGGGCTGCAATGGAGTCAAGGAAACAACATTAACAGGTAATAATATGCCATTTCCTTGTCTTCCTATGGCAGCCCCGACACCTGGGTAATGCCCAAGCAGTAATAAGGAGAGGAGGGATAGAAAAAAATACACCACTTCAACAGAAAAGACACCTTAGTGAAACCATCACCTGAAATAACGGAAAACTAAGTAGTGGCAGCGTTAAGAACCTTTTCACCAAACTTAGCATCTGAGGATGCTGCCACATCAACTCTATAATGCCTAGAGAAAGTATGGACCGAGGCCCAACCGGCCACTTTACACAAGTCCTCTATAGAGGTGGAATTCTTCTCGGCCCAAGAGGTAGCTACTGATCTTGTAGAGTGGGCCTTTATGTTTACAGGAGGACTCTGACCCTTTCTTACATACGCTTCCTTAATACAGTTCTTAACCCACCTTGCTATGGATGCTTTAGAGGCCTCTTTGCCCCTGTCTTTCCCCCCAATCAAAATGAAGAATTGTTTGGAGACTCTTATGGACTATGTCTTGTTTACATAAATTTTCAAGGCCCTTACCAAATCCAGCTTGTGTAATCTTTCTTTCTTTATCCCTTTAGGGTTGGAAAAAGAGATGGTAGAGAGATTTCTTGGTTTATATGGAAAGCGGATACAACCTTGGGAACGAACTGAGGGTTAGTACGTAATACCACTTTGTCTTTATGAAAGATTAAAAAGGGTTGCTCTGACCAAAGAGTCTGGAGCTCTGAAATAAGCCTAGCTGACGTAATTGCCACTAAAAATGCGGTCTTCAGTGTCAGCCATTTTAATGAAACTTCTTCCATAGGCTCAAAGGGAGGCTGAGTTAGAGCATCCAAAACCAAGTTCAAATCCCAAGGTGCCAGAGGTTGGCAAAATACAGGGCGGACTCTTTTTGCAGCTGAATAAACCTTGAGATATATTTATTTTTAGCAATGTCCTTATCTAGAATAGCGCTTAATGCTGATACTTGGACCATGAGGGAATTAGTAGCAAGTCCCAAATCTAGACCTTCTTGCAAAAAGTCTAAAATGACTGAAGTTTGAGTACCAAGTCTGTTGTTATCTATACACCAATGAACAAATCTTTTCCAGATTCTGTAGTACACTGAACAAGTAGTTTTCTTCCTGGCACATAGTAGGGTGTTAACTACTTTAGCTGAGAAACCCTTTTGTTTTAGATTCTGGATCTCAGCAGCCAGGCCATCAACCTGCATGATTTGGGATTGGGATGTTGAAAACCGCCTTGTCTCAGAAGATCCTCTGTTGCCGAAAGGTCTAGAGGTCCCTCTACTACAAGCTGAAGTGACCTTGGAAACCAAGGTCTTCTGGGCCAGAATAGTATTATGGCAATTACGGTTACCCTTTCTTGTTGTATTCTTCTTAACAACTTCAGAATTAGGGGCACTGGAGGGAATACATAAGCATGGTTGAAATTCCACGGGGTTGACAGAGCGTCCACCGCTAGAGCCCCTGGGTCTCTGTACCTGGAGAAGTAAACTGGCACCTTGTTGTTGAATTTGTTGGCCATCAAATCTATTTGAGGAGTGCCCCAAAGACCCATGATCCTCTGAAACGTGTTCTGTTGTAGCTCCCAGTCTCCTGAATTGATAGCGTGCCCACTTGCCTGCAATGTAAATTGCTGAGATGCTGATGACATAGGTTTCGGCCCACTTTAGAACCTGACGTGCTTCCTCCATCATGCTTTTGCTCTTTGTGCCTCCTTGTCTGTTGATGAAGGCCACTACTATCCTGTTGTCTGATTGGATGAGTAAGTTCTTTAGATACAGCTTCTCCTGAAACGCATGACATGCTAATAGCACAGCCCTCATTTCTCTCAAATTGGAATGAGACTTTCCTATTCTTGTGGACCATCATTCGTGACCGCAAGTAGCCCCCCAGCCTGAAGAGCTGGCATATGTAGTCACCATTACTGGTTGAGGCAATTCGAAGAGCCTTGTTCCATTGTTTTAAGAAACATGTTTGGAAGTACCTTGTGTGAAACCTGGCCCACTGCATGGTATCCAGGGCTGCCGACACGAGGCCTAAAATCTTCATACATAGAGCTGCGGTGATCCATCTTTTCCTCATTTGTGGAGTTATGTGCTGTAATATATTGTTTATTCTGGCCTCTGTTAGAGATATTGACATCTTCACTGTATCTATGACGAACCCTAAGTAGGAAATTCTCCTGGTTGGTATCAGATTACTTTTTGGATGATTGATCACCCAGTCGTGCTGTTTTAACACCTGGAGTACCCTTGACGTATTGTTCTGTACTTGTTCCTGCGATGGAGCTGCAATCAGTATATCGTCGAGGTATGGCCATAGAGAAATCCCTTCCATCCTGAGTTTTGCAATCAGTACTACTAGAGTCTTTGTGAATGTTCTGGGTGAACTTGCTAGTCCAAATGGCAGGGCTACAAACTGGAAACTTTCGCCGAATACATGAAATCAGATATTTGTGGTGAGTCTTGTGGATGGGAATATGTAGATATGCATCCTATAGGTCTATAGCTGTCATCCAGGTTTCCTTCTGTAGGTCTGGCAGAATGTTCTTTAAGGACTCCATCTTGAACGTACGGTTTCTTAGATAACAATTGAGTTTTCTGACATCTAGTATAGTCCAAAAACCTCCTGTTGCTTTAGATCCTGGAAAAGAACCCCTGAAATTCTTCTCCTAAAGGTACCACAGCCCCTTGTCTTAACATCTCCAGGAGTTTGCTTTTCAATGCCCGTTGTTCTAGTGGATCGGTAGGTACTGAGGAAGTAACAAATTCTTCTCTGGGAAATTGAACTAATTCCAGTTTGTAGCCGCTTTCTATAACCTCTAGGACCCATGTGTCTGTAATTGAGCTCCTTCATTCCTGGCTGGAACCTGACAGTCTGCCCCCTACTGTCAAGTCTCCTTCCGTACTTCTGGCGTCACTGAGCAAGATGGCGCAGGGTACTTTTAATATCTCTTCCCCTTGCATGAAAATTGGATCTGGAAGTGGACCACTGACCTCTTCTATAGCCGCGTCCCGGCCTATATGTTCTTGCTTCTTTAGCCTCCTGGGTCCCATATCTGAACAATCTACTTGTATGTCCCTTCTTCTGAGCTCTGTCCGACGGCAGCCGCTGGGATTTTCCCCCTGAAGATTTTGATATCAAATCATCCAATTTTTGTCCAAACAAATAGTCTCCCTGGAATGGAAGAGAGAGAAGCTTACCCTTAGATTGTGAGTCAGCATTCCAAGGCTTTAGCCATAAGACTCTCCCAGTTACTGCAGCTGTGGCTCTTGAGGTGAGTCGGACAGAGTCTAATGAAGCCTCGCATAAAAATTCAACAGCTAATTGCAAGTCTTGAAACATACAGAACGGAGAGTTATTAGAAAACTCCCCAAGTAACACCTCTGGAGCACTAGTTAGCGTACAACAATCAAACAGACACTGTTTCCATAAAGTTTTAATCATTAAAACATTACTTTATTAATAAACATTTAAAATTGCGAACAAATCTGCCAGTGTTCAAAAAATCATGCCATGGAATAGGTGAAGCGAGCCCGTGAGGACTCAAGGGGATACACCAGGGTCAGTTTTATTCGGATGATAGGCTTTGCTTTTTCACCATAAGCACATTGGAGACTACTCACGCTTAACTATCCGGAGGCCATGATGATAGGTATATGAACAATCTACTGCATTGGCTCTGACTTAATATGCAATGTTAGAGTTTATCACTTGGTACTGTTTTCTCTCATGGCATGATTTTTTGAACACTGTGGCACATTTGTTCGCCATTTTAAATGTTTATTAATAAAGTAATGTTTTAATGATTATTGAAACTTTATGGAAACAGTGTCTGTTTGATTGTTGTACGCTAATTAGTGCACCAGAGGTATTACTTAGGGAGTTTTCTAATAACTCTCAATTCTGTATGTTTAAATGTTTATTGAATACCGGTAGCACCGTTGATTACAAGGTTATTGCGTTCATAATAACATTGCAGTACCTGTACGGTTCAAATTTTGGTTTTTAATTGCAAGTCTTGTACAGATTTTAATAATTCTGACCTCTTTACACCATCTAAGATGCCCGCTTCTAGAGTCTGACACCAGCCTCTCATGACCCTAGAAATAATTGCTGTAGCTGCTGCAGGTTTTAGGGCTGCTCCTAGAATGGTGTGTTGTTTTTTAATCCAATTTCAATTCTCTTGTCCATAGGATCTTTAAAAATGTTAACATCTTCTAGTGGCACCGTTGTTCTTTTTGAAATTATAGATACTATCTTAGGCGCTTCTTCCCACTTCTTTACATCTTCAGACAAAAAAGGATACATTTTATTCATTCGGGTAGGCACAGAAATTCTCTTATCTGGATGCTTCCATTCCTCCATGATAAAATCTTTTAATGGCTGAAACAGTGGGAAAACTATTTCTTTTACGGGAATCCTTAAACAACATATCTTGTAATTTCAACTGCTCCTGAGATTCCTCAATATTGAGAGATTAATAAGTTTAATTAAATTGTTAACCAAATCAGGGTTGAAATCTGCTTCTTTATGAGACTCCTCGGACTCAGCGTCAGATAGTTCTGACTTTTCCTGGTAACATTCAGGTAATTCTCCTTCCGATAAGTCAGAATGATTACTATGTACAGACCTAGGTCTCTAAAGAAAATTGTTTCAAATCCTCCTTTGTTATAAATGTCTCAGACATGGCAGACTTCATCATAGATATAAGCGGAGTCAAACAAGGTGTGAGTAACAATTAATCATACAGTTTGCAATTATCACATACTGTCCCTTTAAAATTATCAGGTAAAGAGGAGTCACACAGAGCATTTGGAACAATGCAGTTTCTTGTGCCTTGTACCATAAGCTGCTGCACAACTATAAATAATAATAAATAAATAAATAAAAAATAATAATAATGCACAGAAACATAAGAATACACTCAACATAGGGCTCACCCAGACTTCTTGGAAAGGGAGCTCTTTTCCTCTATAGCTGTGGACATGCTTGGCGCCAAAGCGACTGCAGACACAGACTGAGGATACATAGCAAAGGGATACATGTGTGATTGCCTTTTAAATGCCGCCCGGCGCGCTCTGGTGACGTCAGCCCGCTTTACTCTACGGATTAACCCGGGCGTTTCACAGCAGGGCCTTCCATGCTTCACAGTGACATCGTGTCTGGCCGCCCTCTCATTCAGCGTCTTCCGACTGCCACAGAGCGTGCGCTATCCTCCTTTCCCAGCAGACTTGCAGAGACGCAACAGGAGAACAGCAGGTAAGCCCTATAAGAGCTAAACCTTCCTGTATGGCCCGCAAGGAAAGAAAAAAAAGACACTGAAGGCAGGAGGAAGGGAGGTTTATATAGGCTACCAGGTGTCTTTTTTTCTTTCCTGTGAGCCCAGGTGGGAATGTCTAACTCAAGTGGTCGGGGCTGCCATAGGAGGACAAGGAAATACACATTGGGGCTGATTTAGAGTTTGTGATTAAGGGCAAAATAAGTGCAAGTGTACAGCTCAGTTAAACCATTTTGCAAAATGTTACAAAAATAAAAATAAAAAAATAAAAAAGGGGGGGGGGACTAATTAAGTTTAAATCTTTTATATGCAGAGAAAATACTGTACGTTTGCGCATAGAACTCATATACTGCATAGCTTTATGTTTAATCTACAATAGAATTCAGTAATAAAAAGTTGTAAGTGAAAAAGGTGTATAATTCCTTCGCTATAGCCTAACCCTAACCCCAACACTAAAAGTCCCCAGAGAGGTTACCCACCTCTCCGGAGCTGTCAGCGGCAAGTCTGGTGAAAATGAATGGATGAATATGCCGATCGGCATACTAACCATTCATAAAATAAAATCTAAAATGGCTGCCATTCCAAATAGAGACAGCCAAAATGAAACGTTCGGCTGTCTCTATCTCTAAAGACAGCCCATCGGAGCGGGGATTCCCACCAGTGTGTGTATATCCCTGACTAAGCCTATTGATAAAGCCTAAGAGAACAAAGCATGTTGGAGCTTACATGAAAAAACTGTGTTAATCTTTGGACACACAGATGTTGTTGTTTTTTTTTTTTAAGACTATTTATCCATTTAAATTTAGTAACCAAACACCATTAGAATAACTTATTTAACAGTATTGGTTGTTTCTATTGTTTATCACATAAAATGTAATTTTTATAAGGTTTATGAAACTCTATATGTAGTGGATCATTGTATTTAGAACTTCATACAGTAAAAATGTGTGTTTTGTTAAGTATGTCTTGATTTTTAGTATTTAAAGTTTACATTTTTAATGCTATTTTTGTTTATATATGTTAATGACAGTACTTGCCGTTTATAAAACAAAAAAATATTTACATTTCAGAATCCTAATCAGTGTGTTTATTTACGCATCTTTGAACAGGGGAAGTGGCAAATTGGTTTCTTTATTTTCTCTGAATCGGTATTGCGGATTTTTACATGCGTATACATAGAGAAGTTCACAAATTAACTCTTGACTGTGAATACAGTCCTTAACCACCATTTTATGCTTATGCAAATTGGAAAAAATAGGTTAAGCTGTGCGTATCCTACAGGGAACCTTCCCGGTAAACTGCAGCCCAAATGAGGCTAGCCACTGCCAACCAAATGAGTTCTCTGCATTTGCTTCCCACAAGTACCCACCACCAGGCCACAGACACTTGTTAAACAGCACCTGAACACTGGTGGTGGGTGAAGGGGAGAAATTCTGCTTCTACTGTTGCCTGTAAATATTGACTCATGCGCGGTGCAGGACAGGCTGCTTGGGAGCCTTCTTGATGCCCAAGTTAAGTCGCAAAGAGATCACCACCTGAAAAGAAAAAAAGCCACGAGAAAGGTACAAATGCAGCCCAGTGTATATTTTGACACTTATAACTGCTGGAGAGTGAAGCAATTTTAGTCACAGCTTTTTTGTGGACTATGTTTCTCCATTTTTTTTATGCTTCACCCTTATATCACCCTCTAATTGTTTAGCAGGTGCAGTCTATAATGTGCAACGATCACTTGCATGCAGTCTGTAATATGTAATGCTCCACCCCTTTTATTGCTGGTTACACCCACATGAGGCCACATAAAGATCCCAATCCACCCCTAAGGCTGTTGCTGTCTGGATGCACTGGAGCTGCGTTAATTGATCGGTACACAGGCATAGTTGCGTTTAAAACAGAATTAGGCTAGTTTTTGCTGTAGTTGCGGCTTTTTGGGCTTGTTTTGAATCAATACATACTAAAGCTTTTCTAATAGAAGACCTATGTAATGCTATGCGCTCTTTGATCATCCTAGAGGTTTTACCTATATATAACTTGTCACAAGGACATTTGATTCATCCACCCCGACTGTCGCTAGGCATTTCATTGAGAAACATCATAATTTGAAGGATTTAAAATGTATGCCTATTTACCATATTCCACCGCTGAGGCGCAGGGGTAATAGAGATTTACTGTTGATAAAAAAAAAGAAGCTAAATTTATTCATCATTTTGGCACTATGTCACCATGTGGATTAAAGGAGGAATTTAATTTATCATGCTTTATATAAGTCCCTTTTTATGTTTGTTTCCTTAACAGATGCTATCCCTGGATATATTCAATGGCCACATGATTTGATACTGATGATTTGTTACTTCATGTATTTTGTTCATAATTAATCTTTGGACTTTTGTATCTTTTTCCATGATTACTATTTATTTTTCATGTTTATTTAAATTGCAGCCTCACTTTTTTCTGCTGTTCCTGAGTGTCGGCGACAGCACATGTGCGGGCGTCGACAGGTAACCAATGCAACGGACGCATAGTGACGTAGCATGGCCTGCGTGGACCATGTGAATCATTGTGGCTGTAACCGGAAGTCTTGGGAGCCGCTGTCTATGCGATGCACGTGTTCTGTGGTCGGCGCCTGGTTGGAGCAGCTTGATTGTGTGCAGCTGTGGTAAGCACATTTAAAGGTTGTTTGTTTGTATGTAATTTGTTATGCAGCTTCTTGATATGGCCATTCCTGCCCCTGATGATGGTGTAAGAGGAACACAGAAACGACAGTCGTCGGGCTATTGGGCTTATTGCTGAACTTCATGATGGGTGACTATAATGATGGTTGCCTATAATCATCTCTGTTACAAGGATGCGTTATTATCCTGCAGAAATTTACAAATGTGTACATTATTGTGAAGTATCTTCTATCAAGTCTTCTGCATCTTTTCCATATTTTTTGCACTTTTTATTGTTACCATGGATTTATTCCTGAATTATAATGTCCACTACTTCCTCTTGTGAATATTAAAAGTTTTCTACTTTTGTCTATTTTTTAGTATACTCTTTTTTTGGAGCATTGTTTGATTGAGTGCTGATCCTGACAGTGTTCTGTCTATTGAGATATACATCTATTGCCTTGGATCTTGCACCATTTTGTTGTGATAAATCATTCTACATTAGGTGTGCACCACGGCCTATGGCAAATTTTTTGATATATATATATATATATATATATATATATATATATATATATATATATATATATATATATATATATATATATATATATATATATATATATATATATATATATATATATATATATATATATATATATATATATATATATATATATATATATATATATATATATATATATATATATATATATATATATATATATATATATATATATATATATATATATATATATATATATATATATATATATATATATATATATATACACATACCCAAAATATGGGACTGCAGCGCAACTTAACTGATTTCATTTTCAGTGAGTTAACAAAAGCTAATCTGTATCAAACAGAGTGTCGGGGATGCGCAG
>WWET01002666.1:86025-96666 GCA_011038615.1 Limnodynastes dumerilii | reverse complement strand
CATCACATCACAAACATCTTCCAGTCATATTGAGGTTACGTCAGCTAGTGCAGCCGCTAAAGAAATGTCCTTAATCATTATGCCCTGACCAAAGATTCCCCTTCATTGTCCACTCAGGAGGATAATCCTGCATCACAAACATCTTCCAGTCATATTGAGGTTACGTCAGCTAGTGCAGCCGCTAAAGAAATGTCCTTAATCATTATGCCCTTGATTGACCAAAGATTAGAGGCATTTCAAACCAATATTTTATCCTTAATATCACGTACTGAAACCAGTGAAAAAAAAATTTGCAATCTAGAACAAAGAGTCAGTGATGTGGAGGATTCATCTGTAGCCACACAAAATATAGCTCTCTCCCAAAAAGACATCATAGCTTCACTAACTGCAAAGGTGGACGACCTAGAGAATCGCCATAGGCGCAATAATTTGAGATTTGTGGGGATACCTGAATCGACTAAAGGTCCTGAACTTTTAGATTTGCTGCAAGTAGATCTTGCTAAAAGCTTGGGCATCCGCAGCGAATTAGGATCATTAATAATAGAATGCGCCCACAGACTAGGTCCGAAAAGGAGAGGGGATAATGATAGGCCCAGGGCTGTAATTGCCAAGTTTCTTAACTACAAAGACAAAGAAAATGTCCTACAAGTCTATCGCAAAATTCATACATTAACCATTCGTTCCTTCAAAGTTCTAGTGTTCCAGGACTTCTCGGCACAAATTTCACAAAAACATAGAGAGTTCGCCCCACTTTGCAAATGCCTTTTCGAAAATTATGTCAAGTTCGCTTTGCTTTTCCTGGCCAAACTACGCTTCTCCCATGAAGGACAGACCCATATATTTGAAGATGCGAAGGCCGCCAGGGAGTTCATTCAACACATGTCATTGCCAGATTCACCATTATATAGGTCGCCCCAAAGGTCTGCGTGCCCATGATAAGGTGGCAGGGTATACCCTGGGTTAGGATGGTAATTAAAATTAGTTCTAAAGATTGGTTATATAGCTTAGGAATTACCTCACCCTATCCATCAGTTTAAAGGTGGATAGGTTACTCAATCAGGAGGAAAACGTGAAAAAGGAGAATAATTGGAGTATTTGTTATGTTTTTTTTGGAAAAGGCAGGTCATGTATTACTGTTAATAAGATACTTTGCGGAATGTCGAATCTTGTTGCTATTTTTTTTTTTATCAGGTATGTCAGGGGGGTTGACCAAATTCTACTGGATATGCGGGGGGCAAACGGCAAGAATTATAAAAGCACGATCCTAACTACAAAACCCAAAAACAATGACTAGTACAGAGGGACATAATTCAACTAAGTTGAATAAATTTAAAATTGTATCCTGGAATGTCTGTGGTCTGAATAACCCAATTAAGAGAAAACGGGTCCTAACCCACTTAAAAGTCATGAAGCCAGACATATTGTTTTTACAGGAGACCCACTGGAGTACATCAGACTAAGTGAAACTTAAAAGTCCCTGGATCGCTGAGTGTATATCAGCACCATATAAATCAAACAAAAGAGGGGTGGCCATTCTACTAAATAAACAGTTACAGTGTAAAATCGCAAAAAAATATTAGATCCAGCTGGTAGATTTATTCTGCTTAATCTTACAACTGGCAATGAGTCTTTCACATTGGTGAATATGTACGCACCCAACACACCAAATGAAGCCTTCTTTAGCTCCTTCTCCACCTATTTGTTACAACAAGATACACTAAATGTAATATTAGGGGGCGATTTGAACGCAGTGGTGAGCCCACGTGTACTTTAATAGCCACTCCACTAACTTAGGGGGAAACTATATTTCCAAATTCCTTTTACGACATTCCCTTGTAGACCCATGGCGTATTCACTACAGAGCGAACTTTCACTCACCATTCTAGAGCCCATGACACATTCTTCAGAACAGATTACTTGTTTACCTCTACCCATCTATTTTCTATAGTCCTCTCAATGCAAATTAAAGACATCTTAATCTTGGACCATGCCCCCATAACGCTCTCCATTCAATCTCTGCTCCCGGAACCGTCATATACCCCATTGCGTTCCCGTCCTTCTTATATCAGTCCGAGGAATTCCGTGACTACATAACGGCAAAATGGTCTGAATTCACAGATGACAGCATAGAGCATTGGGACAACCCCACTCTATTTTGGTGTACTGGGAAAGCAGTCATGAGAGGTCATATCATAGCGTATTTATCTAACAAAAAAAAAAGATATATGTAAATAAATATAATGCTATGCTTAAAAATGTACAAGAGGCCTTAGATATCCATATTCACAACCCTACGGATGACACATTGGCAAATTATACAGAAAGTAAACAAACGCTAGAGAGTTTTCTTAAAGTAAAAGCCCAAACGCAGCTGGAGTACAATTAAAAACAAATTCTATAAATGGGGGAATAAAACCGGGAAATTACTGGCTAATCTTACAAGACCACCCCGACATAGAAATCATATCATAAGTATACGTACTCTTCCTTAACACTTCTAACTAAATCCGTGGACATACTTCAGGAATTCAGGGAGTATTACTCAAATTTATATACTGCCTTACCAGAAAATAGACAACTTTACTATAAACTGCTAGAAGAGGCTAGACTTCCTAAATTGACGTCACCTCAACAGGAATTCTTAAATCCCCCAATTACAGATAGGGAAATAAAAACTACCATATCCTCTCTACATAATAATAAGTCGCCCGGGCCTGATGGTTTCCCTGCGGAATTTTATAAAATATTGGCACCAACCTTCACACCTTTTCTCAATACCTTATTCAATACAATACACCAAGACAATGTGGTTTCCCACAATTCAGTCCCATATGATTTTATTACCCAAACCAGGCAAAGACCCTGAGAACGTTAAGTCTTACAGGCCCATCACCTTACTTAACCAGGACTACAAATTACTGACCAAGATCATTGCCACAAGACTGCAAGTAATCTTACCCTCACTACTCACCAATCACCAAATGGGCTTCACTCACGGCAGACATTCGATAAAAGGAATCAGAACAGCTATAGCAGCGGTCGTAGAGGCACGCCAAAGAAAATCAGAAAATACACAAGAGATATTACTTAGCTTAGACACAGAAAAACCGGTCGATAGGGTGTCATGGCTCCACCTCTATAGAATATTCGAGAAACGCGCTTTTGGCAATACCTTCACACAATTTACTCAATTACTATACCACGAGCCTAAAACTCGTCTAGCAGTTAATGGAGAACTAAGTGAGCCCATACATATGACACGGGGCACGAGACAGGGCTGTCCCCTGTCACTCTTATTCTTCAATTTGGCCCTAGATCCTCTTCTTAGGATCCTGCAAGATAAAATAGAATTTCAGGGTATAAAAACGGGTCCACATGTTACCAAAATCACAGCATTCGCAGATGACCTGCTGCTGTACATATCAAACCCGAAGGATTCATTGCCAATAATCATTGAAACTATTAATCAATATGGCCTAATCTCTGGATTTACTATTAATCAAGACAAATCTGTAGCTATGCTCTTGCACACAAACACTTCCCCTACTTGGGGTACTTCTTTCCAAATACAATGGGCCAAGACGGCAATTAACTATCTGGGAGTGAAAATCCCTAAAGACATTGCGAGCCTACATCGCCTTAACATACAACCCCTGATAGTCAAAATCATTTCAGAATTAAAAAGTTGGGAGAACTTACCGGTCTCCTATTTGGGTAGAACAGCCCTTATTAAAATGATTAGCTTCCCCAAGTTATTATACCCGTTACAAGTATTGCCTTTGACATTAAAAGATAAAGATGAGAAACTTTTGAACTCATCTTTCCAGACATTTATTTGTAAACAAAAAAGGCCAAGAATCAGTCTTTTTAAACTGCAACAAGGTACAAATTCTGGTGGTATAAACTTCCCAAATCTTAAAGCCTATAGCCATACATGTAATTTAAAAATCATTCAAAATTGGCTCAATAACTCCAACACATACACTAATATTCGTATTGACCAGGCCTTTCTCCCAAACATTAATCTAGCAAACTTCCTTCACATGACCCGAGCAGAAACCTTGATCAATAATAAATACAAAGATTTAAAATTAATTAAAAATAATATTGATCTAAATGATCTGTTATATTTTGACCGTCATTATGAATGAACATGAAGAAAAAGGCCCATCCCCTTCATAAGACTTATATATATCCCTACTCGATAACATACCGTTATAGTGATGTGAAGAACTAGAGAATACATATAATTATTAAATATTTTTTTAATTAATTTTAAACCTTTGTATTTATAAAATATAACAGATCATTTAGATCAATATTATTTTTAATTAATTTTAAATCTTTGTATTATTGATTATGGTTTCATTAAGTACACATTGTTGTTCATCACATTCAGGAAAACAATATGGTTATTTATTTATTTATTCTATATTCACTGTATTTATTGTAAATTGTATATTGTATATTTATTGAAAATTGTACATTTAGGTATAGATTGTCACATTTTGTATTTGATGTAATGAGGGGTAATTCCCCTTTAAGGAATTCACTGTTTGCACTTGGTCTCATATTATACACAGAAGTAAAGATGTAATAGGAGAGGTTTTTCTTTGGTTATATGAAAGAGATGTCCCTTTTAATTATGTATGAATCACACAGTTTTTGAAATCACTGAACTTTATTATTTTTATATTATTATGAAGACCAATGTTATCCCCTTGTTTATACATCGGTGGAAAATTTGAAATATGTAGATTCTGGTATGTTTTTAAAATAAAAGCTATATTGGAAGTGCCAGTGGTGGGTATTAGTAATGCTAAATTAGCCAATTAAAGATCACTGGAAGAGCAATAAAAGGAAGACCATTCAGACACCGGCACACGACTTTGAAAAAGAGCTCAGGCGAGCTTGAATTGCGTCAGTCAGGAGCCGGTATTCAGGACAAGACGTCATCACTGAGGGACCCGACAGCGAGGCTGTTGCGAAAGCCGAACCCATGCTATACATCTGACGGCGGGCGCCACTTGCAATCGTTTCTTCCATCTCCCCTGGTATGATGTCCAGTCCCTCTTTAGATTGTATGTTTAGGATTTTTTGTAATTAAATATTTTTTGTTTCATTTTGCATGTCCACTTGTCTTTTGGAGGAGCAAGAATCATTCAATACATCCACGGACATTTTATCGTCAACGTTTTATTATCCCTATTTTGTCTGGTCAGATATGGATTAATTGTAGGCTATACCCAGGATTTTATTTTATTTATTTACACATGTTTACCACTGGCACTTCTCTCTCTCTGATCCTAGCGCCATATAACCCCCACTTTCTATCTTTTTATCCATTGTTTATTTATAGGAGATTTTGAGACATCTCCAGGTGGAGGTTTATGGCAGCTTGGTTTTTATGCGCTTTATAAGTTGGCATAATATTTTGTACTTACATTTTTGTCCTTATCCTAACTTTGAAGCTGCATTTTTCTCAGTGAGAGTTTTTTTTAACATTTTAAGGATTGTGGAATTTTAAGGTTTTATTGAGATTGTTGTTATATTTATTTATTTATTTATTGTAACGGTAATCCATCACACAGTCACGATTCTGGTAGCACCATGTTCTCAGTAAGAGATAGGAGACCACAAAGGTTAACTGAAATTACGAAGAAAGATGAGGAAAACATGGAATGGGAAAACCAGGATCTTAGATATATTATGAAAAAACTAGAGAAATTGTTATTACATGAAAGTAAAATGTGGTGGGAAGCCGCTACTTTAGAAAAGTATATAGAAGAAAAAACTATACCCAATGGTCTCCTAATTCAGAAAGATTCAGCTTTTGAATCCAAAGATGCGCAGTTTGAGAAGGATTGGAATAGGATTTTGGAATCTTGTTCCATCTCTTTAATGGAGTTAATTATAAGAGATAGAAGAATACATCTAAAAACTGTGGGGGAACAAATAAACAAACTCAAAGGCCTTATTGAACCCTTTAAAGATCTAGAAGATTTTAAAATATTAGAAACATCTATCCTCTTTAAATTAGATAAATATGAGGAAGAAATGGAAAGAAAGGAAAATTAAGAAGAGATGGCATAGAGAAAAATAATATCCCTGATGTAAATGATAGGTTACCTCAGGTGAACACCAATAATCGCATACCGGAGAATAAGAGTACAAATAAGAATAAGAATAAAAATAAGAATAAGAAAAATAAGAAAACAGATGAACAGATAAAGACATCTGACAAACAAAGGGAGGGTCCTAAAGACAGACCTTATCAAACAGAAAGAATATATTATTCAGATAGAAAAGGAAGATCTAGATCAAGAGAGAGAAATAGGACCCCAATACAATATTCTAAGAACCAGAAGAGAGATAATCCCCCACGATCTTTTCATCCCAATAAAAATAATTACAGATGAGATGATAATAAAAAGGAGGTAACCAATTACAGGAAATTTTACAAGGATCTTAGGGATTTCAAGGAACGAGATCATTTCTACCGTTCACACAATAGGGACAGGAGTAGATATCCCACTAGAAATTATGACTCTCAAGAACAAACCAGGGATAGGAGAAAAACTCCCATAGTACACTATACTCGAAATAGATCCCTTGTAAGGAGTGATAATAAGTTTGAAATACTCAGGGATTTAAAAGAAGACTCTTTTTTAGAGTTAGGCCAGAGGGACAGAAGGAGATTATTATAAAACATAAAGAGAGAAAACAGGGGAAGAGGGGTGGGGATATACAAAAAAGGAGGAAAATATATAGAATAAAGAAGAGGAATGCACAACCCCAACCCCCATTAGAAACCCCACTAGACCCCACCATCTCAGAATCAGAATTAGAATCAGTGGAGATACTAAGATTTTCAATTTAAGCAAACATGTTTTAACAGAAGCAGAATCATCTCCTACAAAGAGGTCTAAAGTTTGCCCCTTCAAATAAATGTGACCCTTTTAGTACCTTTGTGGACGTACAGAAATTCGTGAGCAATATGGCATTGAAAAAATTCTTTAAAGATAACACTAAGGATGACACAGCAATTGGGAATGAATTTAAAACCCAATCCACTTTCTTTCCCAGATATAAGAGAGGAAATTTTGTAGAGACCTTCGAGAAATTGGTCATAGAAGATATTCATCTACTTAATAATAATAATAATAATAATAATAATAATAAAAAACATCTCAGGAAACATCTAAAACAGAAATCTAGAAGCAATCTTAGTAAGCAGGAATTTAGGGCCATTAGTACTCTACAGAAGAATTCAGACATTATACTTAAACCTGCTGATAAGGGAGGGGGAGTAGTAGTCCTTGACATAGAAAATTATAAGAAAGAGGTTGAGAGACAATTACTAGACACGTCTACATATAAAAAAGTGTCTATAGATCCCACTATAGGACTGACCATCTCACTCAGACAATTTTTTAAAAAGTATGTAGATTTGGGGACAATAACAGAAAAAGAGAAAGATTTTATACTTATCTCCGAACCTGTCATCCCAGTACTATACACTCTCCCCAAAGTTTATAAAAATGAGTTGGATCCTCCGGCGAGGCCAATTGTAGCAGGGACAGGATCACTCACAGCAAACTTATCCCTCTTTTCTCAAAGACACAACGGATGTCATTAATATCCTCAAAGATATAGAGTGGAAAGAGGGATACAAATTGATAACCGCGGATGTTTCGTCGCTATATACCATTATAGCACATGAAGATGATCTCAAAGCAGTAAAACAGTTTTTAAATCTTGGTATTTTTGAGGAGAATCTTAAACTATTTATTTTGGAAAGTATTGAATTCATCCTGTGTAATAATTATTTTAATTTCAATGGAACCTTTTATATCCAACAAAGAGGGACAGCCATGGGCACCAGGTTTGCCCCCTGCTATGCTAATTTGTTTTTAGCTAGCTGGTAAGGGACCGTTTTAGAACAAGCGGGGGCAGACCTGGTGCTATGGAAACGTTATATTGATGATGTTTTATTTATTTGGGGGGTACTGATGAAGACCTTAAAACTTTCTGTTCCATTTTAAATGCTAACCATCTCAATATAGTTTTAACTTTAGATATAAGTCCTAATAATGTATATTTTTTAGACTTAGAGATATATGTTGAAAATGATGTAATTTTAACCAAGAATTTTATTAAGACAACAGATACTAATTCCCACATACCTGTTAGTAGCAATCACCACAATAAGTGGCTTGAAAACATTCCAAAGGGGCACTTCCTCCAGATAAAGAGGAATTGCACTAAGCAAGACATAGGGAAAATACACATTGAGATAAAGAAACAACAATTTATCTGGAAAGGTTATAAGGAGGAAGCCCTAGATAAGGTGATTAAGGAGGTCAGTAAGATCGTCAGGGAAGCATTATTGGTGCGGAAGGTTAAACCACAAAAGGAGAGAGGACCCCAATACATTCCCTTTATATCCCAATATAATTCACAGCATAGGGAAGTAGAGAAGATTATTAGGAAGTATTGGGATATTTTGAGAAAAGACCCTGATCTAAAAGATTATATTGGACAATATCCACAATTTATTTATAGAAGGGCTCCTACTCTAAAAAATAAATTAGCGAGATCAGCTTTCTTAGAACAAACTCAATTAGGAGGTGCTAAAAGTAAAGGTTTTTATCAATGTGGACAATGTCCCATGTGCATTAATAACCCAAATCTATCAACCACCAAGAAATTCGAAAGCATTACATCTAATGTAAATGGAAAGAGAACAAAAATTAATGAGTTCATTACATGCGACTCTAAATGTTGTATATATATGTTGGAATGCACATGTAAAAAACAATATATGGGGCGGACTATGAGGCCATTAAAAGTGAGGTGGGCAGAACACCTGAGAAACATCAAGAAAGGGGTTACAACACATTCGGTATCTGCCCACTTAAAAGAAATTCACAATAGTGACCCCAGACATCTAATTTCTTTTTATGGTATCCGACAGGTCAAAGCTAACTGGAGAACTAAAGATCATCTATCTGCCCTAGCAAAATCTGAGATGTGGTACATCTTTGACCTTAATACAATGGAACCCGGGGGATTGAATCAGGATTTTGAGCTAATATGGTTCTTGTGATACCCTGATCCCCCGGGAACCCATCCTTGGAGGTAAGTGAACTGGTCTGTTGGTCAAAGGGAAAGAAAGGTCTAAAAAATACAGTCATACCACTCTGTGAGCGCTCGAACCCGGCCAACCTTGGAAGCTAAACCCTGTGGGCCCGACTAGCACTAGGAAGGTGACTTCCTGGGAATATTGAGTATTGTATAAGTAAGCAGACTATGTGCCCACCAGCGAGTCTGAGTTCACCCCAGGTAGGCAATAAAAGATGCACCTCATTTCAGGTAAGGAATTCATTACTGTCTTGTCTTATCTCTCAATGTAAGGTTACAGATGGATTTGTTATACGTACAGTATGAAAATAGTAGTAATTATTATTCATGCAGGGTTGAGAATAAGGAACACTAGTTCCCCCCCTTCCTTCACCCTTTCCCCCCTTTTTAACTTTTAGTTTGCAACTTTTTTATTTTAGTTTGCGACTTTATTTGCAATTGTTGGGACATTTGGGTTACATAACGTTCTCAGGAGTAATATCATAGCCCCCCCTTGTTTAGGATTTATTGGGATATATGTAGTCAATATGAAGGCTCCCCCTATATTCTCTAGTTCTTCACATTACTATAACGGTATGGTCGAGTAGGGATATCTATATGTCTTTTGAAGGGGATGGGCCTTTTTCTTTATGTCCATTCATAATGATGGTCTTAATATTATTTAATAGATAATATAACAGATCATTTAGATCAATATTATTTTTAATTAATTTTAAATCTTTGTATTTATTATTGATTATGGTTTCATTAAGTACACATTGTTGTTTATCACATTCAGTAAATATTTATTTATTCTATATTCACTGTATTTATTGTACTTTGTATATTAATTGAAAATTGTACATTTAGGTATAGATTGTCACATTTTGTATTTGATGTAATGAGGGATAATTCCCCCTTTTAAGGAATTCACTGTTTGCACTTGGTCTTATATTTTACACAGAAATAAAGATGTAATAGGAGAGATTTTTCTTTGGTTATATGAAAGAGATGTCCCCTTTAATTATGTATGAATCACACAGTTTTTGAAATCACTGAACTTTATTATTATTATATTATTATGATACCTTTGGAATATGTAGATTCTGGTATGTTTTTAAAAATACAAGCTACATTGGAAGTGCCAGTGGTGGGTATTAGTAATGCTAATTAGCCAATTGAAGATCACTGGAAGAGCAATAAAAGGAAGTCCATTCAGACACCGGCACACGACTTTGAAAAAGAGCTCAGGCGAGCTTGAAACGCGTCAGTCGGGAGTCGGTATTCAGGACAGGACGTCATCACTGAGGGACCCGACAGCGAGGCTGTTGCGAATGCCGAACCCGGGCTATACATCTGACGGCGGGCGCCACTTGCAATCGTCTTTTCCATCTCCCCTGGTATGATGTCCAGTCCCTTTTTTAGAATGTATGTTTAGGATTTTTTGTAATTAAATATTTTTTGTTTCATTTTGCGTGTCCACTTGTCTTTTGGAGGAGCAGGAATCATTAAATACAC
>WWET01002665.1:220929-232132 GCA_011038615.1 Limnodynastes dumerilii | reverse complement strand
ATCTAAGTCCTGCCACTCTGGTTCAGATATCTGAATTCTATTCCTTACCGTGTCCAGAAATCCAGTCATCAGAACTGAGGCTGCAAATTCTCTATAATTAGGATTTATTTTAATATCTGCAATTCCTGTATATTTTACCATCACAATTAAAGCTGTTTGAATAAAATCATTCAGACTCTCACTATCCTTTTGTCTTATAGTGAAGAGCTTTGGCCATTCTACATATACTGGGAATTTTAGGCCTATTTGTTTGCAAATGTTGTTAATATTTGTTTCATTGTCAGCTTCCGTTAAAGGCCTGTCTTCTTCAATTAAACAGGCTTTTAAAAAAATCAGCAAAATCAGTGCTAGAAGGCATGCAAGTTTTAAGCATCACACACCAATCCTTGTTGGTGGGCTCATGTGCATTCCCCACATCTCTGATGTACTTCTGACACTTAGCTAAATCTTTGGAGGGATTTGGAAATTCAGAAATCATTATGACTGTTTGCACAGGCACAACCCCGTCAGCATCAGCATGTCCAGCAGGCACACTAAGTGTGCGCACTGGATATACCCCCTCACATCCTAAACAGTTCCTATGCCTACCATCAGTGTCTACACATCTAGGGTTAATGGGGTAGATCCAGAACTACGTTTGCCGTATGTTTATTCGCGTAGCGTATTTTCGTGTGCGTAAATTCGTTACACTCCCCTCGGCACACCCCTTGAATGTACGTATTTTGTCAAGATACGCTTTCCAAACCCTACCTTAACTTTTTCCAACGTAACCGCAGTGATACGCACACATATGTATGGGCTAGACGAATTTACGCAGCTAAGCACGCCCATACTGTACACTTTAAATACCACCCCCCGCCTACTTCACGTATTTCAGACGTATTTTGCACACGTAAAATTGGCACGCCCACACGTAAGTATTTACATGATACATACGTGAATGGCCCATACGTTCACAATTACGCTACGTTACGGAGCGTATCTTCTATGGTGCGCAGTATTTACCAAAGGGTGATTTTACGTCTCCGCCACACGTAAATTCGCTCCGAAGCGTTGTTCTGAATCAGGCCCAATGTGAGTAATTGACCTAGTGATGTGTGGAGCTGTGTGATCTACAAATATGTTTGTAGATTGTGAATTTTCACTAAATGCGTGGGTAGGAGGTGCTATTGCGGTGCGTGTTATTTGCAAATTTTTGTGTGAATTTTCGTACATGTTAACGGACTCTGATGCTATGGCATCAGATCCTGTGGCAGATGCAATTGCTGCAGGAGCGGTGGTATCAACAGCATGTGTTGCAGAGACCTGTAGTGCCACAGCAGCAGCACCACTTGTCTCAGCACTGGGCCTAACATGTGTTGCTGGGATCTGTAGTGCCGCAGCAGCAGCACCACCTATCCCAACACTGGGCCTATTTCGGTCAGCATGTGTGTGCAATACATGAGTTAATGCAGATATTAAAGTACTATCATCCTCTTTATCACTATCCCCTATATCTATCTTGGTTAGTTCATTTTCTAAAACAGGATATAATCTAGCAACAGTATTATTGGCAATAACATTATGGGAAGAAAGGTTATTAGTACTAGGACAAACAGTATAAGAACATGGATCATCTTTACCTCCTCCCATGCAGGGAGGAGGGGGAGGCGAGTGCATAGGTATCGCATGCGCTGATTTTCCGCTAGCTTGCAATGCGTTTTTACTTGCGATTGTATATTTGTTCATTTAAAGCGTCCAGAATACTTTCATCAAAACTTCCAATGTTTGGAAACTTATTTTCACAAGACTTGGTCAACTTGACCTAATGACTACAATGCTTAGTCGCAACAATACCATGTCTTTTATCCATAATATACAAAGCCACAGTTTTTCATCAACATTCCATAGTCTTCAATAACTCAATAACTTCAATAAACTTCAATAACTCAATAACTTCAATGAACTTCAATAACTCTAGTAATTAGCTTTCAAAGCACCGAAGTTTTACAGCTTCTGGTTCAAATAGACTATATAAAAGCAAGATAAAACTCAGAACTTTGTATAAAAAATAGGGCAAAAAACACGTGTTATTTTTAGGCACAAAAATTCCCTTTGAAATACTGCTAAAAACCCGCACCTTGCAATTAACCCCGACTATACCAGTAACTATACCAGCGTGTAATCACGTACTCATACACAACTTTTTTGTCCCAAATTCCAATAGCAATTTTCCCACTTACACAGCGCTTGATTAACTGACACTAGGTATACAACATTAGTAAATATTAGCAATATAAATATCACATTTATTTACCATATCCTTCCACCCTTTGTCAGTGAAGAAAGCACTGTGAAATAAAGCAGGAAATTGCCTCCACTCAATGAGCCCCCAGTTGTGAATACAGTGTACCCCAAAAGTACCCCTGTGAATCAGTACGCAATTACCCGCTATAAAGCGAAAAATAGCACCAAGGCAAAGATTCGTTCAAGCTTATGAAAACCGTGTACAGAATCAGGGTAACAGCAAGGTACAGCAAGACAATACTCAGCGCAGCGCAGCCAACCAGCAGGCAAGACGTCTATCCAGTCGTCCTCTCAGGAAAAGGTGAGATTAAATGTCCAGGAGCAAAGTCCTTTTAAGTCCATAGATGAAAAGGATCGCTGACCTTTCGCTTGATTGGAGAGACCTCAATCCTCTGGTGGTTCCTAGGCCATCATTGGTCCTGGGGTCTTCCTTTGTTCTCTTCCTGGAGGGTCATCTGCATATCCTTCATACAAACATTTTCTATATTCTAACCTAGCTTTGCGCATAACATGCGGTCTTATCAGCATCTAGCTAACATTATGGTTTATGATTTCAGCTACCCCATGAATATAAACATGTCATATAAAGTACATTCATTCGCTGTCTGGTGGTTTTCCTCTGTTTACTCCGTCTGTAAGACACTGATAAGACACTGTTTTACTAAATAGGAACACTTTTATACATTTAATATTGACAAACCCTGTGTGTTTATATGTTTATTACTGTATGTCTTATAATGTTTAATTTCGAATGTAACAAAGTCCACGAAAGTGTGGACGAGCTTCAAAACACACGCACACGTGCGTTCGTGTTACCGATTTCCCGCACTTTTGCGGTCCTTTGTTCACTCGCTATACAGCGATTAGTTAGCGAATATTTCATTTAATATTTTATATTTTCTGTTTCGACACAAGGGACATAAAAAATGTTTTGAATAACATACTGCCTTAGTTAGCTAATAAAAAATTCACTATAAAAGGGAGCTATACTAATTCAGTGAATCAGAGACATATATTCCACAAACAAATAAAGTTAAAGGGACAGTATATTAAATAAATCAATAACAAATTATTATTCAAAAAATAATAACATTTTTTAACAACATTGGAAACATAAAAAAAATTATAATAAGAAGAAAATAATATATAATTAATGGAAAAAAAATATATATATAAAAAACAAAATAAGAAGAAATATATTAAATGCTGAGTAACTGCTTTCTGTCTTTTCCAAACCCTCTACCCCTTCAATACTAAAATGCTCCAGAGTGTTCCGTATATCCGGGGGTCTGTATGTCCGCGAGAGAGAGAAGTGCACGCCCCCTGTCACTCCCTTCTCTCGTGCATTAACTCTGTTGTGTATACGACCGCCTTCCACACTGTACATTTTGCATGCTTCCCCCCGCCTGCTTTAGTGGACTGAGGGGAAGCACAGCCCCTTACCTCTGAAATTAGCTCATATGGAACAGAGTTCCGTCTGATTATTTGTAAGCTAGGGTTACTATCGTAACATCTGGAGGGCGCATGCACCTTGCGTGACCTGACGTTATCAGGTCTGGATCCGGTCCATTATTATTATTATCAATTATTAATAATAATAACGATGGACCCAATCCAGAACTAAGTATGCACATCACTCGTAAGTCTGCTGGCCGTACTGACATGAAGACCAAAGTATTCCTCCCTCCTAATTATCAATGGCCCACTCTACAATGGGATGTCTCGTCATGCTTGGTTTGTGCTAATAATAATAATAACAATGGACCCAATCCAGAACAAAGTATGCACATCACTTGTAAGTATCTGCAGCGGAGGCTTACATATGCTAAGTGTGAGCCTAGATTACACACGTGCAAGGGTAGTGCTCTCCCCTTGCACTTCCCTTACACGTATAGCGCTTCTATGTCCTGAACTCTATCTTAACCTTTACGCACACATTCCTTTGCGCATGGGACTCATTCGTAATTGAGGATTGTATGTAAACTGTCTCCGTTGGGACACCAGTAGCACAGCCTCTGTTTTTGCACTTCTATGCACTTGATGATTAGCACTTTTTGCACTTTTTTCATATACAAGGCTTGAATATCCTCCTATCAAGGAATTTTGTATGCTTTCTTAAAATCATGTGAATAAATTCCTATTTTTATGGATGAATAGACTGGACTGAGTGCTGGCTGTGTAGAAGTTTACACGAACATACCACTTCAAGTATGGATTTCTACGCCGCCCATCTGAACGTACCATAGGGCAAATGGGGAGGTCGCCACGGGGCCCCCACACACAAGGGGGCCTCCACAAATACAGCAGGCCTCCCTGTCCCTTTAGTTACTATAGTAATTGCATCGCGCCGCACGGTGACATCACCGCGACTCTGTGCTCCGTCTCCCAGTGTAAAGGAAGTACCTGCATCACATGGACAGCTAAGGTAAGTGAATGGGGAGGTTGTTAAAAGAGGTAGAGAAGAAAGGAGGGATAGGTGCAAAGAGGCAGACTGTAGAGGTGAGAAAAACAGGTGAGAGAGATGTGAAGTGGAGACATGTATGTGTAAGAGGTGTGTATGTAAGAGGTGTGAAGAGGAGAACAGGTATAAGAGAGGTGTGAAGAGGAGAACAGGGATAAGAGAGGTGTGAAGAGGAGAACAGGGATAAGAGAGGTGTGAAGAGGAGAACAGGGATAAGAGAGCAAAACAAACATGAATAAATAGCATAAGCATTAGTAGACATATTCTTTATAATGTCCAGATTATAAAACAATTACATTTTCAAAATATAAATGTATATAATTACTGTTAAATATTTTTTTTCATTATTTGGGGTATTAAACATACATATTTGATTGTATACAGAGGTATTTAATGTCATTAATTCTTTATTATTTGGCGTATTAAATGTAATTCTTTATGTATATAGGGGTATGTATTATTTTTTTGTAGGGATGCATAACAACTATTTTTTTATGTTATAGGCCGGCCCTATATTTTATTTATTAGTTAGAAGGGGCATAACTTTGTGTTTTGTTGCACAGGATGACAGGGCATATTGACACTTGTGGTTCTCCAAGTGCCAGCATGCCCTGGCATCCTTGGGCATGCCGATGTTTGTAGCACTACAAGCATCAGCATGCCCTGCTGCGTAAAAGCCACTAAAACCCGGGAAATTCATTGGTGGTGTGATAGGGACAGACCCGGGAATTTCCCAGGTTTTTGAGCGCTTGAAAGTGTCCTTTTTTTTGACCCAGCATTTCTTCCAGATAAAAACTGGGTTGACAATACCTGGTTTTTCAGCGGTGGCGATGTGGAATGGGTATTACATGTGCAGGTCTTTTTCTCCAAAATTTAATTTAATGTGTGCTAGGGGCCCCCAGAAGTTAGTTGCCCTGGGGCCCCCACAATCCTTAATCCGGCCCTGATATATATATATACACCTGTTGACTATAAGACCATCAGTGCTGCACATGACCAGGCCCCTTGCCATGCCCGGGCCCAGGTAATTAGTACTCCCCCCCTCAGCGGCACTGCTCCCACCACCCACCATCTTTACACAAAATGGATTACTTTGAAAAATTCAGAGACATTCATAGTGTGTTCCGATGCAGTAACTTTCCCTTTAAACATGCTAAACTTGCTGAACTAACATAACCTCCTGACAACATAATTGTGGGGTAAGTCACTGATGACAGTTATGCGTTTCTATTATAAATGAAAAATAGTAATGATGACAGTATTATTATTATTTATAATAAAGTATTGAAAGTATTGATTTCTCAATACCTTTGCCTTTGGAACCATATCCTCTTCATATGGGCATTTTCAATGTTAGCTTTATAGCAATAGGGCTCTTACTGCACATCTTATAGTGGCAGGTAATTTTTTCCTTTGCTAATTGGAGGTACCAGCATGGCCTGGCATCTTTAATGAGTTCCATAGTGAATAACCACAAATGCTAATATCCCCTGATTTCCTTTGCTCGCTGGCACCTGTTGAATCCCTATAATCAATCTTAAAATAAAAAATAAACAAAAGTAAAACAAAAAGAGTTTACGAGTTTGAGTCATTGGTATATCTGTTATAATGAATATAACTGTTTAAACAGCTACTATTAATTGCATGATGGTCTCTCTGGTGACTTTCAATTCAAAAGAAGTATCTTCATTTCAGTCATCCTTAAATAATGCAGGCATCAGTTACATATCTCTCAGTGTCCTACATAATAAGCAATAGCAATCTACTTAATGTAAGTTTAGTGATCCCATCTGATCACAGTTTTTACCTTGCTGGTCTATATGGGTTATTGCAAAGGTGTATTTCTAACTTATTGTTTAACATTGACCCAACACAATGCTCTCTCTCATTGCATGTTTTCTGTTGTCATTAAAGTATAATGACTTGGGTGAGTCAGGTGACCTTTTACCTGCCAGGGACTGTCTGGCATTGTTGATATTTGCATGGTGATTTCCTATGGAAGAGGAGCAGGTGTTGGGCTTATTTACATGTTACTTTGCATGGGCTGTAAGTTTGGAGAATGGTGATCAGACCTCTTCTGAGTAAAGGGATTCCAGTATCAATCAGCTTTCACAGGGGCTCTATCCGGCTTCTGGGGTTGTTAATGAAAGGCTGTATGTCACAATATGAGTGTTACACACATGTCAAGACAGCACTTCACAGCAGGTAAGATTCTCTTGTCTGCCTGCCCTTTTCATCGCATTAAATCTCACAGCTCCAGTTGACTTTTGACCTTTTTTTTATTCAACTCCTGCACATATGTCCTTCTCAGCCATTTCTCAATACAGTTTCTACCTTACTATCTGTTTCTTTTCCTGAGAAGCTTTGCCATAAACAGGTTTACGTTTAGGTTCTGTCATTAATATGCAAAATATTTGTGAGAATATTATTTCTTTATTTCTTATCTCTTTGTATTTTTATTCATTTATTTTTTATTATTTATGAGAGAGACCGATTCCTTGTTCTTTGCTATTGCACAATTCAGTATATGATCTGTTAGGGGAGCTCTACAGTAACACTTCCTTTCTCAGTTGCTGGGTTTATTTTTTGACAATTCTCAGTTCTTCCTCGGTTCTCAGTTGTAATAGACATCTGCATGTTGCCATGGTTTTGGTTTTTTTGGATGCAGTTCTTAGTATATGTTCATTCTTTTTAATATACTGTATGCACTATTAAGTAGCATTTAAGCCACGGCAAGTATTTATTATGCATGCCCATCATCACTGCTTTTATCTGTAATATTCCAAGTGCAATAAGTCCATAATTCCTAGTATCTAACATTGGATCCTATTAACTATATAATACCACTTTGGTCTAGTAGTTGATATAGTTTCTCAGAGACTGTTTGTTCCAGAAGCTACCGAGACTATGATCTGTGTAGCAAATCAGGTATTCAGGCTGAACTGAGACAACACACTGCAATACAGGAGGTTCTAGAAACACTGCAGGCCGGATTCACAGATACGTGTGAAAAAAGTACGTTGCAAGGCACCATCCATGACACTATCCTCGCACGAACAGATTTTTGGTGACTTACGCTTCCATAGGGCACAACTCTACGGGCGTATTTACGTGCCTAAGTTGCTTAGGTACGTGGGTACAGTACTAACAGGGCCCTCAAAAGGCCATTTAATTGCCTCCCCGCACCCACTTTCACGTAACTTCGCACGTACGGAAGACAACCAAGCCCCTCCATACGTATGTCATTAAGTACGATTTACAAATCCGTGTCTAATGGACTTCCGTGCCTAAATCCTACGCAATTTGGGTAAAAAAGTTACTACGCATGCGCAGTTAATCCGATCCTAAAACATACGCACAGAAAAAGTAGCAAAATCGTGTCTGTAAATCTGGCCCTGCATGAGTAGAAATAGTCTTTTTAGGTTTACAGTGTGACAGATTTTTGAATGACAGGTTTAAACATCCACATGATGGGATTTTGATATTTTATAAACCAGGGTGAGCTCAATGACTGGGAGATGATTAATTATTGTTTAGTAGAGCTGAGTAGGTGATAGATATTTTTGTTATGTTATGTATGTCTCCATTTATCTGGATATTATACTAAAGTATGTAAACTGTGTATTAGATCTGATTGCAGGGGGTTCTCTTTGCCCAGTTCCTATCTCTTTGTATTGCATATAATTTCACAGGCATGATCTTGCTCTCATTCCCCATTCATATATCTGGGAGCAGCTGTTGACCCTGTTTTGCAGACAGTTGTCAGGAGTTGTGAGTGTGGCCTCAGTTATGACTATAATGCCTGTGGCCTAGAGATAAGCAGGATGTATGCTATAGATGTCCATTGGTTACACCAGCAGGGGAGGGGACATCACACATCCAGCTAGAAGCTAGTTCACATGGCTACAGCTTCAGTATCAGGGCAAAGATCTCTTTATTTCCTCCTCAGATAAAGGTCTATATAAGCTGCAATCAGTCTCATCTCACTCTCAACCACTCTTCATTGAAGCTTCTCCAGGGTATCCTGCGATGTGAAGTGAGTTATTTCAGATAAGGCAGCAGTTATGCTATGAAAGCATCACTGTCTACCACCGCCAAGCTGCACCTGCTGCCTTACACACAAAGCCAGGCCTCCGCACAGGATACAAACATCTCCCTTGGCTGCAAGGAAGGAAGTTTTGGCCTCCGGACAGTTCTGACATTATGCATAGTTTAGACGTGAATAGACCCTCTTTTTTCCCTCCCAGACTCCTCCATTGAAATGCCTCCTTTCATTTAGTCATTTTTTCTAAGGTGTCTGTGCCGATAAAAGATCCTTATACACGGGCTACTGTTCTATGTGGTGTGGAGAACAGTGAACGCATTACTTTACACAGGGTACTTCCGTAACTCTTGGGTACAGGCTTAAGAAGTTTTTATTTCCTCTTTCAAAGTCACTTTCTATGGTGGGCCGGGGTTTCTTCTCTGCTCTAACAAGGCTGTTTGTTTAGCTGACACTGTTCTTGACAAGTTCCCATTAGATCTGTTCATGACTTCTGGGCATTTTAAAATAGAATGTGACTGTGGCTATCAGCCCACACAGTATAGTTTTCACTTTTTGCTATTTGTCACCAAGCAATTGTTTTGCATGTTCCTGAAGTTCTCAAAATAGCTAAAAGTTTTATTATTTTAATGATCATTATGGACCGGATCTAAACCTGGTGTGTCCGTCCGAAGGAGAGAGGGGAGGAAACTGCCCCTGTCACTCCCCTTTCTCGTTCTTAAATAGTGTGACTTACGCTGCCATAAGTCACACTTGCAGATCTGCGGTCCATCAGACAACTGATTCGCGCATAAGTTTGGGTGTTATAACCCGCACTGTAAGTTTTACAGGCTGCCCCCCGCCCACCTTTGTGGGTGGAGGGGAAGCACAGCTCCTTTTAAGTTAAAAGCCAACGTACAGAACTTAGTTCCGTACAATGGAAGTTCTGTACTGGTTCCAGACTCCCGCACGCTTTCCATAGGTGCCGGAGTCTGCCCACCTGACAGAGAGAAGGGAGTGAACTTCCCTCTTTTGTACGTGCTATATGGCAGCTTATGCTGCCATAATCCCGCCTTAACTAATGAGGATCAGCGGTTCATACGACCGGTGATCCGCACGAGTGTGGGATGCCCCTCCAACATTATAGAGTTACCAAGCATAGCCCATTTCTTTGTAAATGGCATCGTATGGAACTATGTTCTGTAAGATGCTAGGTACACTAGTGTTACCAACGTAACATTAACGTATGCGCCCTCCAGTCAAATCAGGCCACTAACGCACCTTGCTTGCGTAAGTGGCTTAACGTTCCTAAATCTGGATCCGATCCTATATTATTAGTCCACTTTGCGTGCGTAAGTGGGCTCACATTACTAACTGTGGATCCTGTCCCAGATCATCTTATAAAGTGATCATTAAATGAGAGTCAAGTGGTTTATTAATAAACAGTCTTCTTTTCCTTCTGTTTAATTTATTTTTACTAACACCATCACTGGCCTTGAGAATCATCATTCAGTATATACCTGTCTACAGTTCAGTAAAACCTATGTCTAGCTAAATATAAATCATCACTCATATCAAAGCAGAAAAATGATCCTTATTTATGTCATTTATATATTAATGGCTCTTTTATTCAGTGCTAGCATATTATATCATGCTTTTTGCTATTTACAATCCTTTAAGTTACATTTTTAGTGTATTTGAATTTGTTTTATATTTTTATCTTATTTATTGCTGGAAAGATTAATTTGTAATAATAAAAGCAACAACAGTTGGTTAGGTGAGAAGATTTAGTTTGGTAGAATAAGTAGTATTTTATGATAGAAAATCAACTAAAACTGTAATAGTGTTTTAAATGAAATATATCCCTTATTTTTGTCCTGTAATCCTTCTACATCAGTAGTTCTCAACCTTTTTTGGGGGAGTACCAGTTGCCCACTATGGAATCATGTCAAGTTTCACTTTGCATATCATGGAGATACATACTTACGACCCATATATATATTTTTTAGAGTTTTTGTTGTTGTTTTTACAGTGTTTTAAGGTTCATTTTCTGCAAAAATGCATATGTCATTTAGGATCTGAGTCACAATGAAGAAGCTGCTGCTATTTCGGTGAATTGTTAAAATTGGTTAAACTGCGCATGCATAGGACCTTTATGTAAGCAAACTACATTGGATTTAGGAACAGGGATTCATTATGAGTAGACTTGAAGCCCGCTTGTAATGAATCCCCGTTCCTAAATCCAAGGGCCAGTCCTAGTTATAAAAAAATAACACAATAAACTGTTATTCCACTGTAATTTTATCTTGCAAACATAGGGACTGATTCAGAGATACGATTTTCACGCAACTTAGGAGCGTATATTTAGGATCTTAGAAAAATTGCATATCTGCGCATGCGTAGTAATAGTGCAACGCCGTCTACGTAGAGGTTAG
>WWET01002665.1:187146-220597 GCA_011038615.1 Limnodynastes dumerilii | reverse complement strand
ATACATTCAAAGCTGTCAGAGCAGCATAGTACATAGATCTGTAGCAGCACCTTTGAAAAATAAGGAGCTTTTCAGATAGCTGATTGGCTCCCTTATAATATCGGGAGTGCTCCCGATATAAATCAAACATGTTAATCAAATCAAAGCGTTTCTGGTGCATTTATTTTATGTTTCAAAAAATGATCCTGGCCGCTAACTACAGCGATTATCACCTGATAATTAGGTGATCGAGCCGATAATAGCTCTAGTGTATTGCCAGCTTAAGGGCCCATAGCAACCAATCAGATTCTAACTGACATTTTCTAGTATGTAATAGGAAAGTGAGGGCTCGAATCTGATTTGTTGATTTAGGCAACATCTCCACTTTTCTTTTCCTGCAGCTTAGTATATCTGGCCTTAAGACTGCCCCCCCCTTCCCCCTTTTTTATTCAGGTATGTGTATGTGTACGAATCTGTCAATTGGAACGCTTTTAGACCCATCAAGACTTAACAGCAATGATACTTTCAAAACCTTCCAACAGAGAAGCTGAGTTGCAATCTCAAGTAGGCATGTCATCCTAGTGCAAGGTACAACATAGGCATTCCCTTTCAGATAGTAACAATCAGGACTTCCATACTTCTGACATTTCCATGCGACTGAGTTGGAAAACTTAAGGTAAGCCCTAGGACAGGATAAATGAATGATGTGGGGCCAGCCAGCACCAGGTTTAGGCCTGTTGGTGGACTTTGGGTGGGGGGGGGTGTAGCGTACAGGTAAACCACTCCAATAGTTAGCAGAAAGCATCTGCAGACACAAACATTGCTTGGCTGCTGTTTCTAACAGCACTTTGCAGCAGTGAGCCAGGTAATGTTTGTGTCTTTAAAAGGAGGACACAGATGTTTTGTTGAGGAAGTCAGGGCAATGAATCTTAGAAGTGAGGGGCATCAATAGGGTAAAGAACAGAAAATAAGAATGTGTATCCGGGTTGGAAACCTATTTCATTCTTTCCAAGCAATGTAATCTGTTTTTCAGGTAGTACCACTAACTCAGAAAGACCTCATATTTCTTATTGTTTATGCCTGTATTCCTCATATTAGCAGCAAAATAATGGGGTAGATCCAGAACTACGTTTGCCGTATGTTTATTCGCGTAGCGTATTTTCGTGTGCGTAAATTCGTTACACTCCCCTCGGCACACCCCTTGAACGTACGTATTTTGTCAAGATACGCTTTTCAAACCCTGCCTTAACTTTTGCCAACGTAACCGCAGTGATCCGCACACGTATGTATGGGCAAGACGAATTTACGCAGCTAAACACGCCCATACTGTACACTTTAAATACAACCCCCGTCTACTTAACGTATTTCTGACGTATTTTGGAGTAACGTAAAATTGGCATGCCCACACGTAAGTATTTACGTGACACATACGTGAATGGCCCATATGTTCACAATTACGCTACGCTAATGAGCGTATTTTCTATGGTGCGCATGCGCAGTACTTACCAAAAGGCTATTTTACGTCTCCGCCACGCGTAAATTCGCTCCGATGCGTTGTTCTGGATCAGGCCCAATGTCACTTATTTAAGCTACTCAGTTTCTTTTATCTGTGCAAATGCCAGCCTTGCACTGCTAAAGTTTGCTACTTGCTTGGTATCTAATTGCCTTTAGACACTGGACTGGTGTTAGACTTTAAGTCAATCGTGGTCAATTGAAGGACAATGTCATTTTTAGGGCTAAGATTATCAACAAAAGTATCCTTCATATTGCTCTTCAGCATCAGTGATTGGTTAAGAATGAGGTGCTGCACTTCAGGGAAGATGCTTTAAGCAGAAGGTGACAAGGTAAGTATGCAGTCATATAAACTAAAATCCTTTAAAAAGCTCCCCAGTCTCCAAATGTGAGGAAGTGAGGAAGAAAGGTGTTGACTTCAATAGAATGGCTGGTATTCAGTATGGGAGCTTTGTATGGAAGTAAAAACTATAAGGGCTATATATGATTGGTAGAAAAGCACGTCCAGCAAAAATGGTTTTCCTGCAGGTGTACTCCATTTTCTTTCTTAGTATGGTAATTGAATGGGATCCTCAAAGGAAGAAGTAATCACTTACCTTAACAAAAATATTTAAACTTAGCTTTTACTTTCCTACGTGCCCCAGATATTGACGTCATGCTGGAAGCGCAATCAAGTCAATGGTTCGATGGCTCACATTTGGCTGGGGTTCCCTCTTCTGGCATGTACCCAAATGATAGTAGGCCCTAACACCCTTACTAATTCTAAATTTTGGATTCTTTCATTTCCTCTAAATTCCCCAGGTGCTTTAAAGCATACTCTCCTTGTGCACCTTGGCAACACCGCTAGAACAGTCAACCCTCTATACTAGGGGTCGGCAACCCGCAGCTCTGGTGCCAGATGCGGCTTTTTCAGCTGTCTGCTGCAGCTCCCTCCTAGGGGACTACAAATTCCGGTCCCTGTTTGTCTAGGGAAGCCACATAAATCGGCACAGCTGTGGACTATGTGGCTGCACTATTAATTCTATCAGTGCATATTGTACAGGGCTCCTACGGGAGCCCTGTAGGATCATATCTGTTCATGTGAATGATGTGCTTTTTCATCTAGAGCAGCGTCATTCACATAAACAGCTTTGGTCCTACAGGGCTCCCGGAGGAGTCCTGTATAATCAGTGCCGATAGAATGAAAGGCACAGTGGGTATCACTGCAGAGCGCGCGGCGGTGGTGGAAGAAGAAAGAGGAGTACAGTATAGGTAAGTGAAGGGGGAAATCTGGGGAAGAGGGACAGGTAAAAAATGTAGATATGAACATATAAAAGGGCATTAATAAAGGCTGGGCACATAAAAGGGGCAGTTATAAAGACTGGCTACTTATAAAGGGGCAGTAATAAAGGATGGGCACATATAAAAGGGCTGTAATAAAGTCTGGGCACATACAAGTGGCAATAATAAAGACTGGGCACATATAAAGGAGCAGTAATATAGGCTGGACACATACAAGGGGCAGTAATAAAGGCTGGGCACATATAAAGGGGTAGTAATAAATGCTGGACACATACAAGGGGCAATAATAAAAACTGGGTACAATAAAGGGGCAATAATAAAGACTGGGCACATTTTAGATGTCAAAAGGGTTTTGTAGCTCCCGAGGTTTTCATTTCTGGGGTAAATGGGTCCAAGTGGCTCTTTGAGTGTTTAAGGTTGCCTACCCCTGCTGTAGTTATATATATTTTCCATTATAAAATATAAATGTATATTTCACAGTCACAGTAGAGCAGAGTGAAATTTTGCTGCTCCATGGATTATATCATGCTCTCAGCTCCTGACTAATACCCAGAATATTTAGCAACCTGGGGATCCTGGATTCTCCGTATGGAATTCGAACAATCCCATTATCCATCTGCTGATTCCATACCAGAGTCAACCTAGTTTTGATCAACTATTCATTGTTGTCTCTGGAGTGGTTCTGCAACCTCTTATGACTTTGTTGGTACTATTACACTCACAGTTGTTAATGTGACTGATTTTGTTCATTGTGTCTTTTGTTCTGTGTGACCTTGCCTATACTTGTGCTCTTGGGACTGTATTCACGCTTAAGAAAGTGCTGCTTTTTCCATGCGTATTTTTAGGATCGGTTAAACTGCACATGCCTAGTAACTTTATTTACGCAAGCTACGTAAGATTTTGGCACAGAAATCCATTAGGCACGAACTTCAAATCCATGCTTTGGACTATAGGTACGAAGGCGCGTGCCAGTCCTCCGTAAGTAGGAAGTAAAGTAACAGTGGGGGGGGCATTTAAATGGCCTATTGAGAGCCCGGTTAAGAATGTACGCACATACCTAAGCAATGTAAGCACAAATATACGCACAGAGAGTTAAGGTTGCCCTATGGTGTTGGAAATCTGCTAAAATCCGTAAGTACGAGGGGGGCGGAGCTAGCCGCAAGATGGAGCGGACGTGAGTCTCCTCAGCTCCCGGTACAGATCCTGTTTCTGAGCTCCTGTTGGTGGTGACCCGGTCCTCACTTATTTTTAGGATCGGTTAAACTGCACATGCCTAGTAACTTTATTTACGCAAGCTACGTAAGATTTTGGCACAGAAATCCATTAGGCACAAACTTCAAATCCATGCTTAGTACTATAGGTACGAATGGGTGTGCCAGTCCTCCGTAAGTAGGAAGTAAAGTAACAGTGGGGGGGGGGGCATTTAAATGGCCTATTGAGAGCCCGGTTAAGAATGTACGCACGTACCTGAGCAATGTAAGCACAAATATACGCACCGAGAGTTAAGGTTGCCCTATGGTGTTGGAAATCTGCTAAAATCCGTAAGTACGAAGGGAGTGTCATGGGTGTTGCCTTGCCACTTAGGTGCGTATTTTTGTGAATACGTGTGTACTTAGTTTACTCATAAGTGTGAATACAGTCCTTGCTTCTTTAATAAATAAATAACCAAGGGTAACCACCAGTACCGGGGGGAGATCAGTGAGAAAGGAGAGGCAGGGAACCGAACCAATAATTCAGAGCAAGGAGAACTAGGAGTAAATGGAGAATTAGACAAGGAAAGGAAATGGAGATCAGGAACCAGACAGGGACAAGACCAGACTGGGAGGCACAAAGGCAAGGAGTCAAGGTAAGAATGTAAGGCACAAGGGAATAACATGGCAGAGCAAAGAAACACATTATGGGAGCTGGAAACAAGGTGACTGACACAAAGCTGTAAGCGTCACTTAATGCACCATGCTGCGGGGTAAATAAGGAATAGTGATCCAAACAGGAACTTGTCTGAATTTAGCCTGCAGCATGTGACAGGACAGACCTTGGTTGCTATGGAACAGCAAAGATCTGTTTACCAAGTGTGTGTCCAGTAAAGGGCCAGTGAGCGCATTGTGTCATGGATGCTAGGAAATGATTGGGACCCCAAACACAGAGCGGGCGGCCGAACAGCATAGTGCGGTTGCCCTGGGTAACAGATGTGGTTATTGTAATACTATGAAGAGTGTGCATTTCACACACAATTATATTCCTTCCCAAGTGTGTATAGTTACGAGAATGTATTATAGGGTGCAGTGTGTTTGTGCATGTGTGTGTGAGAGAGAGGTATAGAGAATGCGTTATGGGGGGTACTGCAGATATGTGTGTGAGGTAAAGAGAATGCAGTGGATGTACGCATTTCACTTGCGAGGAATGCCCCCAAGGTTAGTCAGGGAGCCTTATTATACAGCGGAGCCTTGCTTTGACCAGGTGGGGAATGCTGCAGATACAGTTGAGGTGAACTGTGAAGTTTCCCCGGCGTTTGAAGGTGGTGTTGGAGAGCCCTTTCTTACTGCATCTACTTCTGTCATTTCCCGCCAAAGCTTGGAAGCAGGACACCATCTTGCCCTTCCTTGTGGTGCAGTGATCCTTCCCCTGCTGCACAATATTTGGATTATAATAGCATCTGTACACTTGCAGTTCCAGTTAAATATCTATTCTGCATTGGTTAGTGGTGTATCTGCACCTTTGTGCCTCATAGTGATTCAGTGAAACTCATGTGTCAATGTGGCCTCAGGATTACAGGTGCATAGAAAAGCTGCTGCTGCTTACTATTGCTCTCTGATTCTCCTACACTCTGCTGAAGGACTATTGGTGAGTACCAACCTCTCATTCTTATTTACTTCTACACTGATAAAACATATTGGGAGCCATCTTGCACCTTTTGTAGTTTCTGATTTGAACTGGCCTTTATTTCTCCTCTATCTACTGCCATGAATATGGGTAAAACTACCTCTGGTTCTGCCTTGCAAGGAGGCGCCTAGTCCCCGTCTGCCCCATCTTTGCCGCCTGAAATCACAGCTTCAGAAGCTTCAGGAAAACGACTCTCCAGTCAAATTGGTGAAGTTAAAAATTACATATCATTGTTGCGCAAAGATGTGCAAAAGATACGAGAGAGGGTAGTTGAAGCTGAAACACATATCTCAGTATTAGAAGATTCAGTCTATCCTATGAAAGGGTCGACTTTGTAGGAACAATGTCAGATTTGTTGTATTCCCAGAAAATTCAAAGTGAAATGACACTGAAGTGTTTTTAGAATTCTGGCTGGTGAACCAATTTGGCAGGTCTGAGTTCACTGCACAGTTCGTAATTAAAAGAGCATCGGTTGCCAGGGCAGATACCCCCTCCTGGAGCACCTCCTTATACTTTTTACAAAAAAATTGTACATTACAGAGACAGAAGGCCTGATCCAGACCTACGCATGAGAGCGGAGTGTATTATCGCTCCAGCGCAAAAACTTTCACTCCCACGACACTCCCCTTACCTTTACCTCCGTACGCCGGCTGAACCCTACCTTAACTTTTCCCGGCGTCGGTACGAATTATCGTAGCGATGCGCTAATCGTACCGGACTAAGCACGCCCATACTGTACAATTTAAATGGCTCCCCCCGCCAACATTCTCTAACTCCAGCGTCCGTACTAACTTCGTAATATAAACACGCCCCATTATCGGAAAAAACGCAAAGAATACGGACGCCTGAATCGCCGCTACGAAAAGATCTTTTGAACGACCGGAAGTTGTCACTCTGCACATGCGCAGTACGTTTGTTCTGCCGAATTTACGCTTACGACCAGCGTACAATCGCTTGTGAGCGTAGGTCTGGATCAGGCCCAGAGATTCTATTCTTCGACTAGCACAGACCAAGGGTCCTCTCACCTGCAACAATCATAAGATCTCCGTGTTTCCTGACTTTGCGACAAACTCCAAAAAATCCAGAGCTCAATTTCTATAGATTAAAGTTGTCTGCAAGATCTACAATTGCCCTATGCCATGATTTACCCCTCCCATCTGCGAGTGGTAGGGCGGTCAAGCTCAATTCTTTGATTCGCTAAGGGAGGCGGCAGCTTGGTTGGATTGCCAAGCTCCGAGCCAAAGACAGCTAGAACTATTGGAATAATTTGGCAATTCTGATTCTGTTGGTTGTCACATTTAAGTGCTGTGATTCTTCGTTTCAAAAGAACTTTTCATTACTTGTCTTTATTTTATTATTTGTGCTATTTTATGTCAACTGTTAGGTCCCATTTTCTCTTACAGAGCTAAGGTAACACTGTATTGTGGGGAATAAGAATAGAATACTTATTCTAGTCATTAGGTTTGATTGTTGGGTTAACTTGATCTGTTCTAGGTTAGGTAAGGCAGGCTGCTCTGTCTAAACAGAGTTTGTGAACATGTTTAGGGTTGTTCTTGGCTTGGGATTCAGATATACATTAGTTTGAGAAATGTATATGGGGGAGGGGGCGGTTGATAGACAGATTAGTGGGTTTCATAAAGGGGAAAAGTTTAATGTTGTTTTGTTTTGTCTGTGTGTTTCAGCACTACCAATCTATATTCTATTTGATGCGATGTCTAGCATTATACCAAATAATCTGCAATATCTGACAGATGCTTTATTCTTTATTTACGTTCAGATGCAGTTGCCATATGCTAGATAGTATCCTCTATTATATTGCCCACCTTTTCCTTTGTTGAACGTTACCTCATTACATTCTCCGTTATCATTACTTAGCTGGAATGTCTGTGGGTTAAATGATAAAGTTAAGAGATCCCTAGTTTTAAAACAAATAAAGTCTGATAACCCTGATATAACTTGCTTAATGGAAACACATTTTGTGGAAAATAGATTAATGTCCTTAAAGTGCCTCTGGGTGGGTCAAGTGTTTCATGCCCCCTTCTCGACCCACTCTAGAGGTTTGTCTGTATTGATACATAAACAAGTCAATTTTAAATTGGAAAAAGTACAGATTGACCCTTAGTGTCATTTTGTTTTTATCAGAGCCATGTTTTACTCCCCATTGATCCTTATGGCTCTCTATATACTGCCCCCTTTTTCATTGAATGGTTTGAAAAATTGTATAGGGTTTCTATCTTCTTTCCCTGGCTTTCCAATTCTCTATGTGGGTGACTTCAACAAGGTCTTTGGACCTGACCTAAATAGATGGAGGGAACTTAAAGTGAGTGGTCTGTGTCGTCCCTCCCTCTCGGACAAGACTATGCAAGATTTGGGGCTTGTTGATGTTTGACGTATCAAAAATCCTGGTATATCACAAATCTCCTGTTTCTCCCCTACACAATATTTTATCCAGGATAGATTTAGTGTTGGTATTCCACAATCATCTGTTATCTGTTAGGGAAGTACGGTATCTGTCTCGTGGAGTAGCCAATCACTCAACCTATATTGATTCAATGGAATATCCATCTCCCAATGGGTATGTCTTACTGTGAACTACACCCCTTTTGGTTGTTGCTCATAAGATCTGTTGATAGTCTTGTAGAAGATTGGAATGATTTCTTTGAACATAATAGTGGTCAGTGTTTCCAACTAATTATATGGGATTCCTTTAAGGCTTTCCTGAGAGGAACTCTGATCACTAGGATCATAAGGTTGAGTTGGGAAATCAGTGCCATAACCTGGAGGCAGCCTATATCTGTAGTCACTCAGAAGGGGATAGAATCTGTTGGTTGGTGGCAGAGAAGGAATATCCGGATTACTTGTTGGATAAATCCAAATGTAAATTACTGTTTGCAGCCAATACCTTTTATGGTCAGACCAATCGATGCCTTAGTTATTTGGCATATTTGTCACGAGACCAGTCTTATACTGCTATAACTGAAATATTGGATACTGATGGGAATTTTCAGTCCTCAATTTCTGCGAATGCCCAGGTTTTTCGTAGCCATTTTGAAAACATATATAGGTCCAGGGTTCAGTATCAGAAAACTGAATTGGATGAGTATCTAGATACAATAACTCTGCCAACTCTGTCAAGTGATGGACACTCCCTTTTAAATTCTCCTTTCACCCTAGATGGGATTGAGGCTGCAATTTCCTCATCCACTCATAAAAAAAAGCAGGAATAGATGGCCTCCCAATTGAACTGTATAAATCTCATAGAGACTTTTTTCTTCCAAGGCTTTTTGAGGTAATCACTAGTTTTTAGGAAGGGAGGTTGCTTCCTTCTTCTATGCAAGAGGCACTGATAGTTGTCATATTAAAACCTGGTAAGAACCCCTTATACCCTGAATCATATCGTCCTATATCCCTTTTAATCACCAATGTTAAAATGTTAGCCAAAATACTTTCCTCTAGATTAAATCAGGTCATCGAAGTGTTGATTTAACCATAACCACACTGGATTCATGCCCAGAAAATAAACGTATATTAACCTCAGAAAATAGCATTATATGCTGATGACCTCTTACTGTTCTGATGTGAAGGATACTTTGCAGGTCTTGTTGGAATCTGTAAACTTTTTTGGAACTTTCTCATGACCAAACATCAATTGGGACAAATCCCATGTTCCACCTTTGAAAGGGGGGATTCCTGCGGTGCCTCTAACTAATCGCTCCCCCCTCCAACTTCTACTTAATCACACCCCAAGGCGGCATTACACTGCCTCTTTCTACTTAATATACTCCACGCGCTCATTAGAGACTGCACGGAGACAATCTACGTACCTAACTGGTATGTAGATTGTGTAAATGACCTACTATGCATGCATGCGTAGTAGCTCATTTCATTAAAATACGCACCTAAGAAGCAGAAGCTCCTTAGGTGTGAATACAGGCCATGGTGATTTTGCATTGGACACAGATGTAGCAAGCTGGTTGTGGACCTACCCTAATTCAGGCTTTGTTAGCTGGGATGTATCCTTCACCTTCTGCTTCAATCATTTGGCAGGCCCAGAAGGTCGGGCATTGCACTATGTGGCACAAGTCTATGTTTCGGGAGTTGTTGCACTTTGAAGGCACTGAGGTGTGGAACTCTTGTTTCATTGACACCTTTTATCACCTTTTATCTGGAAACAACATCAAACCCATCCCACAGCTTAAATCTGAATTTGCTGTTCCAACTTGGAACTAACTTGGAACATTATATACAGCTATGTCACGCTATGCAAGCCCAAACTCGGGAAACCCAAATAGATCTCTCCATTTCTCCTGTTAGGAATCTGTTGTCTGACATAGGCTCTGAGGGTTCAGTATCAGCTATATATTTGTATCTGCTTGATGCTTTGCCAGAAGACAAATTAGATAAATTGAGAGATGTGTGGCATGATCATTATCATCCAGTTATCATCCAGTTTGTGAACCCAACAAATATAGATTTATCTCATACACAGAACCTCTCTCACTCCTGTAAGAATCACAAAATTCAGTGTCTCTACTTCTGTTATTTGTCCTAAATGTGGATAGAATGACGTAAATTTCTTTAATTTAATCTGGTCATGCTCATGTGTTCAGAGATTTTGGTCTAATGTGTGTATAAAAAATATTGTTACTAATCTCCCTGCACCTGATTCCAGAATATGCCTGTTGGGTATAGGTTTGGGAGACTCTATGTACCTGATCCAGAGCTACGCTGGCCCTCTGGCCGTAAATACTACGCTGTAGTTACGGACGCTAGATCCATGGCTTACAGAACCATAGATTACGCCGGGCAAAATATGCCCGGCGCATGTGCAGAACGGCATTTCTGCTGTTCTTACGCATACGGCCGCCATAACTAGTGCGACGGCCACAGGTCTGGATCTCCCCCTATGTCCTCAGATCTTCAGACCTGTGTTAATTCTATATGTATGTGGGCAAGGGTTTGCATTGCCCATACTTAGTGTTCTTCGTACCCCCCATTGATTGGAGAGTGGCTTTCACTTGTAAACTCCTTAATCAATCACGAGCGATCTATCTACACAAGTCATCGATACACATATAAATTTTAAAAAATTTGGAGTAATTGGACTAATTCAATTTATTACCTAGGGATGGCTTCTATTGTTAGGGAAGGGGCATAGATGATATACACCCTTTTTTTAATACATTTTCTTCTATTGGTGTTTACGTGCAGATATTCTGTATTACCAATAGGCATAAATCCATCTCATTACCTACGGGAATATACTTTTTTGTAACTCTCTGTACTGTTTGGTTGCAACTATTGCCGCTGATGAGATCTGTCTGTGTCTGCATTTATGGTGTTAAAGTGCAATGTCAAAAATTCTTCCTATATATGTTTTAGTGCATCACTTGTAATGGTTTATACATGTCATTGTAGTGCTTATTAATTTTTGTTTATAAAAAAAGAAAAAATTTCAATAAAAACTATTGATTTAAAAAAAAAACTATAGTTAAACATTTCTCACTATTCATACATTATGATGATAAGCCTCCAAATGCAGAATGGAAAAGACTGAAATCATATTATGCAATAAAAATCTCAACAGGCATTCTGCAGGACATTCCTAAACTGAAAATAATATTTCTTAAAAATATCATCATCAAAACTTACCACATTATTTATATTTTATTATGTTATCTTATTATGGTATTATATTACTGGATATTATATGCTGGACATTGAATTCTACAAAGTAACCCCAGTCCATATTTACACATTGATAAACAATGACTAATGTATCAGCCAGCAGGAGTTCCCTGCAAAGCTTTAGTTTCCTGAAGTACCCCTTTATCTTAGATGTGCAGTACTGACACATTTGACTTGTACTAATTAGGATCTGTAGCTTTCCTTGTAATTAGCCCTCCCTCAGGTTCTGCTTACATGTTATCACACACTCCAGGGTGACTTTTGGGGAGATAGCAGTGAAGCCCAGCAGAGAAGTTTAATGACTACCAGCTTTTAGTGGCTGTTTTACACGTCTTGTAACTGTCATTGTAGCAATAGGAATTCCCTCTGAACAGGGAAAAGTGATCTTAAAACCGCAAGGAGTGGATCTGTGACAAAAGACAAGCTATCTCTTTCTTTAAGCACTAAGAAGCAAGGTGGAGGAAATGGTGCACCTCAGCTGGAGACATCTGTTACAAGGTCACTGACTTCCAGAGTCTTCCAGATTTTGCTGCCTGATCTGTGAAAGTATCACTGTATGCTGTAATTTATAGAGGTGCAACTCCTACTAACCACAGTACATTTAGTATATGCCATTTAAATTCAAGGGTTTATCTGTACATTTATCCAGACTTAAGATTGTTTTACGTACGCAAGCGTGCCCAAGTTACACACTACTAAGGATAATGCAGCCCCCCTGCCACTCCCCTCTCACGTAGGTAACTTAGCTGACATACGTGTTCAGAACTCTGCCTTGCATATCTCTGGTCATACGCAAGTGCCTGATCCAGAACTACGCTTCCCAACGATTTTACGCGTGGCAGAGACGTAAATGTGCAGATTTGTACGCACTGCGCATGCGCACCATAGAAAATACGCACATTCACGTAGCAAAATTTTTAACATATGGGTGATTCACGTATGTCTCACGTAAATACTTACGTGTGGGCGTGCCAAATTTACGTTAGTCCAAAATACTTGTAATGTCCAGCCTCCATGTGTGCCCCTTGTAATGTCCAGCCTCCATGTGTGCCCCTTGTAATGTCCAGCCTCCATGTGTGCCCCTTGTAATGTCCAGCCTCCATGTGTGCCCCTTGTAATGTCCAGCCTCCATGTGTGCCCCTTGTAATGTCCAGCCTCCATGTGTGCCCCTTGTAATGTCCAGCCTCCATGTGTGCCCCTTGTAATGTCCAGCCTCCATGTGTGCCCCTTGTAATGTCCAGCCTCCATGTGTGCCCCTTGTAATGTCCAGCCTCCATGTGTGCCCCTTGTAATGTCCAGCCTCCATGTGTGCCCCTTGTAATGTCCAGCCTCCATGTGTGCCCCTTGTAATGTCCAGCCTCCATGTGTGCCCCTTGTAATGTCCAGCCTCCATGTGTGCCCCTTGTAATGTCCAGCCTCCATGTGTGCCCCTTGTAATGTCCAGCCTCCATGTGTGCCCCTTGTAATGTCCAGCCTCCATGTGTGCCCCTTGTAATGTCCAGCCTCCATGTGTGCCCCTTGTAATGTCCAGCCTCCATGTGTGCCCCTTGTAATGTCCAGCCTCCATGTGTGCCACTTGTAATGTCCAGCCTCCATGTGCCCCTTGTAATGTCCAGACTCCATGTCCTCTCTTACTTACCTTTAATGTCCCTTCCTCCGTGAAGCTCCCTGTCTCTGGCGCTTCTTCTCTCCGTCTGGTCTGCGATCATGTGGTGCGGTAGTGGTAATACAGGGCTCCTACGGTAGGTGCATAGGTAGGCTCCTATGGTAGGCACATAGGTTCCGTCACTGCCATTCACAGTAACAGGTTTGGTCATACAGGGCTCCCGTAGGAGCCCTGTATTACCTGTACTGCGCTGTTAAAAGCCCTGCCGCATATACAGCGGCATAAGGCTTTTAACAAAAAAACAACAACTTTGTCACAAGAGTCTGATCTCTAGGGACAAGTTGTGAGTCGGGCGGGACAGTCCCCCAAAAGCGGGACTGTCCCGTTGTAATGAACGCCGTTCCAGCGCATCCGACGACAAAAAAAAAACCACAGAAAAATTCTAATCTAAAAAAAGTTAGCACCAAGTGTAATGAAATAAGAACAAAAAAGACATGGAAAGAAATGATTCAATGTCATAGTGGTCTTTTTAAAAAAATGAAGGGTTGCTTTCGATGTGGCACACACACACATACATATATACACACATACACACACACACACATATATACACACACATACACACACATATATACACACACACACACATACACACACACACACACACATGGAGTAATCAATTAATTTTATATGTGGCTCACTCATTTTATTATCTTATTATTAAATATGCTTTAAAGCTGTTTTTTAATAAAAGTTATTATTTTATTACACATTGCACAATGTGGTAGGTGGTAGGGCCAGGGTTACATCATGAGTGTGATAGTCTTACTGGTCAGCAAAAGAAAAAAAAAGGAAAAGAGCAAAAAATAAAAAGTAACAATGACTTACCTTGTGAAGAGAGACGGGATCTCTTAGTTTCAGCCACAGTAAAAAGGAGTCAGGCGACAGGACAGCAGTCAGGAAATGAAGACGTGCGGTGGCCGAGAGGAACACGAAGTCCCACGGTCACCGTGAGGAAAGTTTCCCTAGCAACAAGGCGGCAGCCATTCTCCCAGCAGTTTCAGCCCACATGTAAGCGCCACAAAATGGAACATGTTTAAAGGCATCCAGCCACATGGCAACCATTACCTGTCTCACTGGCAATGGTTGTCAATACCGCCAAGCAGCTGGATAAGTATTTGTTTTATGATGCTGCGGCCCTGTAACCTTTGATGGCAGTGTGGCCCAGGGGGCACAAGCCCCCCTGCCCCCGGACCAGCCTGCCTCTGATGAGAGCACTTAAGTAACTACTCATATCACTCGCACAGACTTCTGACCACAGAACTCCATCTTAACTGGATCCGTCGGTCCTATGAATCCCCACCATTTGTGAGCACAACTGTCAAAGTGTCAATAGTCAGAAGTCTGGACTGAGCATTTTGTGTTCTGATCAGGCTGTTGAATGTATCAGTCACAAATACCAACTTTCTCATGTTTACAGTGTGGTTGGATTGGATCTAGTCTTGTGTTGTGCAAAGTGCATCCATGTGAAGCAATCTGTATGCAATCCACTCTATCTCAAATGATACTTTTTATTATTATTAAGTTAATGTTTATTTATATAGCACCACAAATTGTGTGCAGTGCTTTACAGAGAACATTAGACATTCACATCAGTCTCTGCCCCAGTTGGAGCTATCTACTAAGGTCCCTAACACATGCATACACAAACACACACTAGGGTTAATTTTTTGTCAGCAGCCAATTAAACTACCAGCATGTGTTTGGAGTGTGGGAGGAAACCGGAGCACCCAGAGGAAACCCACGAAGACACAGGGAGAACATATAAACTCCACAGAGATATGGCCTAGTCCAGGAATAAAACTCATGACCTCAGTTCTGTGAGGCAACACTGCTACTCACTGAGCCACTTATGACAGTTCTTTATTGGGGGGCAGGTTGCCCTCATAAGTGGGCGAGAATGAATATTACAATATAGTGTATAGATGTGAACAGACTCTGACCCAATACTATTTCACGTTTGTACCAGTTGGAAAACTTATGGCAGGGTACATCTGTGGTGCCTCAGGGGGTTGCTGGAGGTGAGGAGCGTGTTCTGATTGACAGTAGTGATACTGGTCTCACGCTTGGCATGGGACTCGTACTCAGATTGAGTGCATTGGTGGCGCGAGGAGTGTTGCTAAGCAACAGTCAGCTAGCTGGAGCGTGCTGTGTAGCGCAAGGGTGTATTTTCTAGAAGAGCCGTCAGGGTCAGTGGTGTGTAAGAGATTGCCGTTGGGGGGGAGTGTAGGCGAGCGGTTGAAGAGCGAACAGGGCGAAGGAAGCATCAGTGGATTGTCTGAGGGGAAAACTGAGGTGAATTTATTGGTGGATAGCAGGGAAGACTGTTAGCGGAGGCGGTAAAAGAAAGAGTCGGTGGTGAAGTGACGGAGAGTAACAGCGGAGTTGGTGCAGAGGAGTGTCGGTGGTGAGGTGACGGAGAGAAACAGCAGAGTTGGTGCAGCGGAGTGTCGGTGATGAGGACACGAGAGTAACAGCAGAGTCGATGCAGTGGAGTGTCGCCGGTGAGGAGATGGAAAATAACAGCAGAGTCGATGCAGCGGAGTGTTGTGGTGAGGTGATGGAGAATAACAGCAGAGTCGATGCAGCGGAGTGTCGTGGTGAGGAGACGGAGAATAACAGCAGAGTCGATGCAGCGGAGTGTTGTGGTGAGGTGATGGAGAATAACAGCAGAGTCGATGCAGCGGAGTGTCGTGGTGAGGAGACGGAAAATAACAGCAGAGTCGATGCAGCGGAGTGTCGTGGTAAAGGAGACGGAGAATAACAGCAGAGTCGATGCAGCTGAGTGTCGGTGATGAGGCGACGGAGAATAACAGCAGAGTCGATGCAGCGGAGTGTCGTGGTGAGGTAACGGAGAGTAACAGCAGAGTCGATGCAGTGGAGTGTCGCTTGTGAGGAGATGGAGAATAACAGCAGAGTCGATGCAGCGGAGTGTTGGTGGTGAGGAGACGGAGAATAACAGCAGAGTTGGTGCAGCTGAGTGTCGGTGATGAGGCGACTGAGAATAACAGTAGAGTCGATGCAGCAGAGTGTCGGTGGTGAGGAGACGGAGAATAACAGCAGAGTAAATACAGTGGAGTGTCGGTGGTGAAACATAGGAGTGAGAGAGAGTGAGCAGAGAAACAGCGGGCATTGGAGAGCAGTCTGAGGTGACGCAGCTGAGACGCCGATTCTGAGAACTCGTTTGCTTAATTGTAATTTTTCATAGCCCGAGTGGAGGAGAACTTTCCTATAGTCTTAATAATAATTGCAGCTACATGGACTATTTGTTTGGCACAGGGTTTAAAGTACAATATATAGTAATGTTAAGATTTGTTCTGTATGTTTTATTAAATGATATTTCTGTTTGCATGCAATATTGTATTGTTATGTCATTTATATTTATATTTAAAATCTTATGTGAGTTAGTTAGTTATAAATGATATATTGTGATTAAGTGAAGGAGAGTAGTAATTGCAATTTTCTACTTACTATTGATCTGGAGTGGAGAGAGCTAGTTCACTGTTACAAAGAATTATAGTATTCTACTTGTTGGATGTGACCGTTCAATGTTTCAATTCTGCAATTTACATTTTACATTTACATTTTACATTTACATTGAAGAATGAAAACAAAATAAGTTGCAAAGTGTTATTTCATTCCAAATTAAGTTTTCTGCAAATCTAAAACATTCAGAAAACATTTATTAAAACAAAATGTATTTAGCTAAACACTGGTATGAAGTTATTCTGAGTTTTCTTACGTTGATTTACCTCTCTGCAATTTGGAAGGAAGATATCAGTTACATCATTCAAGTAAACCTTTACCTTTTACTAAGGTGGGTATCACATATCTATCATAAGTCTATTCACATGTAGTGTGTTCAATTGGATGTGTGGATACAGTGGGTGTCCCATAGCATATCCCCACCATCTTCTGAACACAACAGAGCCAGTTCTTTGGATCCGGTCCACTATTGTTTTATGGTTTTCTTCAGGTTACATGAACCTTTCTTCAGGGAACTTAGAACCTAGAGCGTTCTAAGTTCCCTGAAGAAAGGTTCATGTAACCTGAAACGTCGAATAAAAGGACAACCTACTTTACGTGTGTTGTTTTTCTTTGAGTGCCAGTCTGTCTATTTTCTATATTGCACGGACCCTCCTTGGGAGAGTTACCTGCTGCCTGGGCACCAAAGCACGTTGGAGTTCATTTATTATACATTAAATTGGAGTGCCAACCATTGGAGTGTTTTATATATATATATATATATATATATATATTACACACTACACGCGTGGAGTAATCAGTTAATTTTATATGTTGCTCACACATTTTATTAACTTATTATTAATAATTTTATTTATTATTATTTGATTACACATTGCACAATGGGCTGGGGGTTACATAATTAGTGTGATAATCTTACTGGTCAGCAAAAGAAAAAGCAAGGAAAGAGGCAAAAAATAAAAAGTAACAATGACTTACCTTGTGAAGAGAGACGGGATCTCTTAGTTTCAGCCACAGTAAAAAGGAGTCAGGCGACAGGACAGCAGTCAGGAAATGAAGACGTGCGGTGGCCGAGAGGAACACGAAGTCCCACGGTCACCGTGAGGAAAGTTTCCCTAGCAACAAGGCGGCAGCCATTCTCCCAGCAGTTTCAGCCCACATGTAAGCGCCACAAAATGGAACATGTTTAAAGGCATCCAGCCACATGGCAACCATTACCTGTCTCACTGGCAATGGTTGTCAATACCGCCAAGCAGCTGGATAAGTATTTGTTTTATGATGCTGCGGCCCTGTAACCTTTGATGGCAGTGCGGCCCAGGGGGCACAAGCCCCCCTGCCCCCGGACCAGCCTGCCTCTGATGAGAGCACTTATGTAACTACTCATATCACTCGCACAGACTTCTGACCACAGGACTACATCTTAACTGGATCCGTCGGCCCTATGAATCCCCACCATTTGTGAGCACAACCCCTGTTGAAGTGTCAATAGTCAGAAGTCTGGACTGAGCAATTTGTGTTCTGATCAGGTTGTTGAATGTATCAGTCACAAATACCAACTTTCTCATGTTTACAGTGTGGTTGGATTGGATCTAGTCTTGTGTTGTGCAAAGTGCATCCATGTAAAGCAATCTGTATGCAATCCACTCTATCTCATTTGATACTTTTTATTATTATTAAGTTAATGTTTATTTATATAGCACCACAAATTGTCTGCAGTGCTTTACAGAGAACATTAGACATTCACATCAGTCTCTGCCCCTATTGGAGCTACCTACTAAGGTCCCTAACACATGCATACACAAACACACACTAGGGTTAATTTTTAGTCAGCAGCCAATTAACTTACCAGCATGTGTTTGGAGTGTGGGAGGAAACCGGAGCACCCAGAGGAAACCCACGCAGACACAGGGAGAACATATAAACTCCACAGAGATATGGCCTAGTCCAGGAATAAAACTCATGACCATAGTTCTGTGAGGCAACACTGCTACTCACTGAGCCACTTATGACAGTTCTTTATTGGCGGGCAGGTTGCCCTCATAAGTGGGCAAGACTAAATATTACAATATAGTGTATAGATGTGTTAATAGACTCTGACCCAATACTATTTCACGTTTGTACCAGTTGGAAAACTTATGACAGGGTACATCTGTGGTGCCTCAGGGGGTTGCTGGAGGTGAGGAGCGCGTTCTGATTGACAGTAGTGATGCTGGTCCCACGCTTCCGTGGGACTGTGCAGTTGGCATGGGACTCGTACTCAGATTGACTGCATTGGTGGCGCGAGGAGTGTTGCTAAGCAACAGTCAGCTAGATGGAGCACGCTGTGTAGTGCGAGGGTGTATTTTCTGGAAGAGTCGTCAGGGTCAGTGGTGTGTAAGAGATTGCAGTTGGGGGGGAGTGTAGGTGAGTGGTTGAAGAGCGAACAGGGCGAAGGAAGCATCAGTGGATTGTCTGAGGGGAAAACTGAGGTGCATTTATTGGTGGATAGCAGGGAAGACTGTTAGCGGAGGCAGTAAAAGAAAGAGTCGGTGGTGAGGTGACGGAGAGTAGCAGCGGAGTTGGTATCAGCGGAGTGTCGGTGGTGAGGTAACAGAGAGTAACAGCAGAGTCCATGCAGCGGAGTGTCGGTGGTGAGGAGACGGAGAATAACAGCAGAGTTGGTGCAGCGGAGTGTCGTGGTGAGGTGACGGAGAGTAACAGCAGAGTCAATACAGCGGAGTGTCGGTGGTGAGGAGACGGAGAATAACAGCAGAGTTGGTGCAGCGGAGTGTCGGTGATGAGGCGACGGAGAATAACAGCAGAGTCGATGCAGCGGAGTGTCGGTGGTGAAACATAGGAGTGAGAGAGAGTAAGCAGAGAAACAGCGGGGACTGAAGAGCAGTCTGAGGTGACGCAGCTGAGCTCCTGAATCTGAGAACTCATTTGCTTAATTGTAATTTTTCATAGCACAAGTGGGGGAGAACTTTCCTATAGTCTTAATAATAATTGCAGCTACATAGACTATATGTTTGGCACTGGGTTTAAAGTACAATATATAGTAATGTTAAGATTTGTTCTGTATGTTTTATTAAATGATATTTCTGTTTGCATGCAATATTGTATTGTTATGTCATTTATATTTATATTTAAAATCTTATGTGAGTTAGTTAGTTATAAATGATATATTGTGATTAAGTGAAGGAGAGTAGTAATTGCAATTTTCTACTTACTATTGATCTGGAGTGGAGAGAGCTAGTTCACTGTTACAAAGAATTATAGTATTCTACTTGTTGGATGTGACCGTTCAATGTTTCAATTCTGCAATTTACATTTTACATTTACATTTTACATTTACATTGAAGAATGAAAACAAAATAAGTTGCAAAGTGTTATTTCATTCCAAATTAAGTTTTCTGCAAATCTAAAACATTCAGAAAACATTTATTAAAACAAAATGTATTTAGCTAAACACTGGTATGAAGTTATTCTGAGTTTTCTTTCGTTGATTCACTTCTCTGCAACTTGGAAGGAAGATATCAGTTACATCGTTCAGTTAATTACAAACCTTTACCTTTTACTAAGGTGGGTATCACACATCTATCATAAGTAGACATAGGATTATATGCACTATCAAAATGCCAAAATATGCATGCAAATATGCACTAAAAAAGGGCGAAATATGCACAATCAAAATACTATTTATTATTAGAATTAACGTTTATTTTCACCTATTTGTTGGGCACAGGGTTTAAAGTACAATATATAGTAACTTTAAGATTTGTTCTGTATGTTTTATTAAATGATATTTCTGTTTGCATGCAATATTGTATTGTTATGTCATTTATATTTATATTTAAAATCTTATGTGAGTTAGTTAGTTATAAATGATATATTGTGATTAAGTGAAGGAGAGTAGTAATTGCAATTTTCTACTTACTATTGATCTGGAGCGGAGAGAGCTAGTTCACTGTTACAAAGAATTATAGTATTCTACTTGTTGGATGTGACTGTTCAATGTTTCAATTCTGCAATTTACATTTTCTGTTGAAGAATGAAAACAAAATAAGTTGCAAAGTGTTATTTCATTCTATTAACCAAATTAAGTTTTCTGCAAATCTAAAACATTCAGAAAACATTTATTAAAACAAAATGTATTTAGCTAAACACTGGTGTGAAGTTATTCTGAGTTTTCTTTCGTTGATTCACTTCTCTGCAATTTGGAAGGAAGATATCAGTTACATCGTTCAGTTAATTACAAACCTTTACCTTTTACTAAGGTGGGTATCACATATCTATCATAAGTCTATTCACATGTAGTGTGTTCAATTGGATGTGTGGATACAGTGGGTGTCCCATAGCATATCCCCACCATCTTCTGAACACAACAGAGCCAGTTCTTTGGATCCGGTCCACTATTGTTTTATGGTTTTCTTTTGTTTATATGGTACCCCAACAGGTCTATGGAGGCCATTCATAGAGTGGACCTAGTAAAATAATGTAGACCATTAACAGTTTTATCAGGGGTTGAATGGGAGCTTAAAGTGTCCATGGGATAAACTATAGGTGAGGCCTATAGACAAAAATAAGCATAAACAATCTGCTGTTCTACCAGTGCACCTGCAACAGAATAAAGCCTTCATTAGGACAGCACTATTGTATTAGTAGGTCAAGTAAATAAAAGAAAAAGTTAGGGCAAAAATTATATATCACAACTACTGACTAATATTTCCCCTGGTATTTCAGTGTTCTCTATACAAATCATAGAGCATCCTACTGACCAACACCAATACAGGGAGTATCCTAGAGAAAACCAGCCAATGCAGACAACCTCTTAGTACTCCCAAAACAAAAGATGTGCTGCTGTACTTTCACATAAAGCCTGTAAATTCAACCCTGGTAGTGTAAATTAAAACAGAAACCTCTTAGTCTGAATTGCCACTGGAAAAAAAAATTCAAGTGAGCATACTGAGAGATTACAGAGCAATATGGAGCTGCTCTCTAGCTGATGATCACTCAGATTTACCAACAGAAGTAAGATTATATGTAGTATACAAGAGTACATTCAGCATTGAATTCTGAATAGAGACCAGCATGTTGTCTGACAAGCAGCAAAGATGAGCACTGGTGAATTGAATCCTCAGTAATCATTGTTTCTTGTATTAAGGTTCTGCTAAAGAGAGCAGTGGATGCATGAGCACATTCAGAATGGAATTTAAATACAGTTAGTCACCAATCCAAATATGTCAGCAGAGATTAATTAATCTTTACAGATGCAGAAATAACCAACTACCAGAATTGTTCAATTCCATTCATGTAAATAGATTATGCAATTCTATGGCTGTTTCATTTTTATTGGGCTTCTATATGTAGCACTGGGCCTGATCCAGACTTAAGATTGTTTTACGCACTACTAAGGATAATGCCACCTCCTGGCACACCCCTATCACTTTTCTCTGGTCATATATAGGGCTCTATCTGCAAAGATCATTTTAATGCGATGGGGCCAGTTTTCACTACAAAACTGACCCTATCACAATAAAATGAAGTGTCATATATTTACAAAATGCTGGAGTGGAGTTTTACTAACGCCAGCTGGAGTTTCACTAACGCCAGACTAACGCCAGGTCAGACTGGTGTTAGTGGTAAGTATTCCGGCGATGTTCCCATATACCCCTCTTTTCCTCCCCTAATAGCTGTTATTAGGGGGAGGAAAAGGGGGGTATGTATGGGGAGACCGTTGGAATACACAGAAATACTGCGGGGTGTAAAAAAATAAAATAAATAAAAATTTAGAACTTAAAATAACGCTACGCGAATGTGCGTATTTTCTGCGGTGCGCATGCGCAGTACGCTCTAAACTGCGAATTTACGTGTATACCACACGTAAATTCGCAGAAAAACGTACAGCAGGATCTGCCCCAATGTCACCTCCTGGCACACCCCTATCACTTTTCCCTGCGTATCTCTGGTCATATATAGGGCTCTATTTACAAAGATCATTTTAATGCGATGGGGCCAGTTTTCTCTTCAAAACTGGCCCTATCGCATTAAAATGAAGTGTGCCATATTTACAAAATGCCTGAGGGGAGTTTTACACTCCGCTCCCGGCGTCAGACTAACGCCAGCTCAGAATGGCGTTATTGGTAAGTATTCCGGCGATGTTCCCATATACCCCTATTTTCCTCCCCCTAATAGTTGTTATAAGGGGGACAAAAAGGGGGTATGTATGGGGAGACCGTCGGAATACACAGAAATACAGCGGGGAGTTAAAAAATAAAATAAATAAAAATGTAGAACTTAAAATAAAATCTATAAAAAACATTAAAAAAAAACATAGAAAATATAAATAATTAAACTCACCTGTCCGGGCGTCCTATCAGGCTGCAGCTGTCCGGTCCCGGCATGAATACACTGCACATACACAGAGTTTCTCATGTCAGGACTTGTGAAAATTTCAAATGCCTAAAGAGAAAGCACTGAGTTTCTGCGCATGTGCAGTGTTTCTCATGTCCTGCGCATGTGCAGTGTTTCTCATGTCCTGCGCATGCGCAGTGTTTCTCCTGTCCTGCGCATGTGTAGTGTTTCTCATGTCCTGCTTTTGTGCAGCGTTTCTCATGTCCTGCGCATGTGCAGTGTTTCTCATGTCCTGTGCATGTGCAGTGTTTCTCATGTCCTGCGCATGTGCAGCGTGTCTCATGTCCTGTGCATGTGCAGTGTTTCTTATGTCCTGCGCATGTGCAGCGTGTCTCATGTCCTGCGCATGTGCAGTGTTTCTCATGTCGGCACTGACATTTTTCTAAGTCTGGATTGAGATCTACTGTGCATGTGCAGTACTTCATTCATGCATCGCATGAATATGAAGTACAGCACGGACCCGGCAGCTCATCGCGGGACCTCACAGGAGTGGTGAGTCAATGAAGCTCCCAGGCTTGATAAACAAGCCTGATGCAGCCTCGTTCACAGGGAACAAGGAAGGTAAATAAATAGAGCCCATAATGTCTTGTCATATGTAAGTGTCTGACCCAGCCCATACTTTACAACTTAAATGCCTTCCTCCACCAACAATGGGCCGGATCCAGACCTACAGACGTCTTAGGGGCGCCTGAGGTCACTACGGCCGGCATCATAGTGGGGAGTGCATGCCCCGTGCACGCCCCGCTAAAGGTAGTAAAATCTGGACACTTATGTGTCCAGATTCCTGCATTAACATTTACGACTTGGTCAGTGGCCGTAATGGTCGTAATGGGGCTTCCCCCACCTGGAGCCCTAATTTAAATGCCTATCTCTGCCTATATGGCAAAGATGCGGCAAAAGTAAAAGGGGAAACAGCCCCTTTAATGTAACAGCCAGCGTACATAATGTACATTACTCCAGCGTAAGAGGGTTGTGTGCATGTGCACAACCTTCTTGACAGGGGAATTACGCAATCGCCATGTGTAATTCCCCTGTCGGACGTAGCCCAGGATCTGGGCCAATATGTATAATCTGCATGCGTAGGGATGTCACACCCTTTCATACGGAGTTACCTACAAGTTACGTATGATCAGAGTTATGATGAGTAACATCTGCATTGCGCATGCGCAGTGTGTTCCCACAGCCAGATTGACGCATACCGCATGCATAAAATGGCTGTCGTTATTAAGTTTGGATCAGGCCCCTTGACATGAAAAGGTCACCAAAAGTAGGCACACACAAAATCTGCAATCATTGAGATGAATGGACTTTATTCAGTATAAAGTGCATGTGCTTTAAAATTATGCAAACAAATATAGACACAAATGGGTCAGACGCGGAGCTTAAGCACAAGTGGGTAACCGGTTTTGCAATAGTCCAAAAATAACATGAGGGATTTCACATGTACGGAGGAGCAAGTGTTTGCTTTGCATTCGTTAAACTGCCTGCAGCTCCTAGAAGCATTAATGCTAAGCAAAACACACTGAAGATTTCTATGAATTTTTTGATTATGTAAAAAAGTATAGGCCTACATTGCTATAGGATTCTAAATGAAATTAATCAACCCTCTGTTTTAAGCAAGGACAAAGTACAAGGTTTTTTTTATATAAACTTTTATGTACGCACATTTGAACGAGTCCTAAGGGAGCAAGAAAATTAATAGTAATGTTAGCAAATCATCTTTTTGTCAACTGAGGCGCATGAATTAACATTGACATCTCCCTGAAACATTATATAGCCTCTTTAAAGAGTTTTTGCGCAAGGTGAATTGAAGCAGAGACTTCATGAAGATTAGCTGTGTGCTGTGTAATTAGGACAAATTTAGAGATCTGATGGCTGATTTATAAACACTGAGGGACTCCAATAGACCTGTTTTAGTCTTTTATTGATTCTGATTTTAGTAAAGCTGTAGCAGGACATCCTAAAAAACACAAGCTACAACTTAATTGAATTCTATTGGCAGCAAGTACTTGCTTCCATTTTATATGTTTTATTAAATACATCCCCTTTATCTGTTTTCAGAAAGCAGAATAAGTGTAAAGCTGGCCATACACTAGAACGATTATCGGCCCAAACATCCAATTATCGGGTGATGGGGCCAAAAATCGCTCTAGTTAATGGCCAAGAACAATTTTTAAAGTGTCCAATAATTGCACCAGAAATGCTCTGGTACGATTATTGCCCGATAGCGCTCAATATTTTAAGGCAGCCAATCAGCAAGCTGAATGGCTCCCTAACCATGTAATAGACACTGCAGAGCTATGTGCAAAGCTGCTCTGATAGCTCTGAAGTATTCCTTCAAAGCTGTCAGAGCAGCAAAGTGCATAGATATGCAGCAGTGGCTATTGCAGGGAATAGTACAGAGAGGGACCAGCCGAACCTGTGCTGTGTGAATCACGGTTTCGGCTGATCCCTGTCTGTACTACTCCCTGCAATAGATGCTGCTGCATATCTATGTACTATGCTGCTCTGACAGCTTTGAGGGTATACTTCAGAGCTATCAGAGCAGCTTTATACATAGATCTGCAGCAGTACCATAGAGAGCGCTGCCACCCCCCCTTCTGCTAGGATTATCGGTACCAGCAGAGGTTGTGTATGGTGCCACAAACAGGACATTTCCCTAGCGGGAAATTGTCCCGTTTATCGGGTCACCCTCTGCTGGGACCGATAATCTTACTAGTGTAAGGCCAGCTAAAGTCAGTCAAGCATGCTATAAAGGGATGGCCATGTAGACCCCAAACAAGGGCTGAACCAGGTTACAAAAAGATTGTTTAATTTAATAACTTTTCTCTGTCATAGTAAGACATTTTGCCAGTCTGTCCCTCTAGGACAACCCCCAGAAAAAGGTTGCCCCACCTTGCTTTGATGTTAAGTATGCACATAGATGTGTTTTAATATAATTAATGTAGGTGTTTGTGTGCAGAGTTAAAGATTCTATGGCTGTTTTCTGCAGGCAACCCTGAAGGAGTGTACAGAGATCTCATCACTGCTGGCTGCTTGTGCTCTCAGGTGTACATACCTTCTTCAGAGAATGCATGGCAGATACTGCACCTCTACCCAAGTAGTTTTTGCTTACATACAAATGCTGCGCTCTATACGAGTGAAAAGTGAGTGAGATACCTGCAGTGTATTTAGGTTCATTCTTAATGAGCAGGACAGATCCTGGGCTATGTCCAACAGGGGAATTACGCATGGCGATTGTGTAATTCCACTGTCAAAAATGTTGTGCGCATGCATACCACCTTCTTATGCTGGAGTAGTGTCGGGCGTATGTAAAGTACATTACGTACGCCGGCTGTTACCTAAAAGGGGCTGTCCCCCCTTTTACGTTTGCCGTATCTCTGCCATATAGGCGGAGATAGGCATTTCAATTAGGGCTTGGGGTAAGGGAAGCCCCATTATGGCAAGGTCTGAAGCCATAAGACCGCAGACCAAGTCGTAAATGTTAAGGAAGAATCTGGACACGTAAGTGTCCAGATTTTACTACCTGTAGTGGGGAATGCACGGGGTGTGCGCCCATAGGTCTGAATCCGGCCTATGGAGTGAAGACAGTTGAAAACCCTTAACCATGAATGAACAGTTGATATCATGCTTTACAAAATAGGTAAATGGCATATGCTTGAAAAGTCTATTTTATTCAAAAATCTATTTACATATCGCTTATCCCCATAACAGATTAAACTGGACCAAAAAAATGTAACACTCACTTTTGCTTACATGCAAATCAAGCACAAATTCAGATTGTCTCCAGACTGATACAAAAGGGACATTTTCCAATCACTAGCAATTGTCTGCATTTTCCAAAGCGCACGGGCTGCATGCTCTGTCCACGGTTCCACACTGGGTGTATTTTAGCAGTGGAAGGGGGGCAGAGCAAGGTGCAGATAGTTTGTACGGTAAGTGAGAGGGGGAAGATAAGTGAATAGTACAATGAGGGCTTGCTTAGTGTCCTCTGTATTATCTCTAGCCACCACCATTTTAGGTGAGAGCCGTGCGGCATTGTTAAGTTGAATTCCTTGCAAGCGAAGGGGAGCCCTCCTCTGAAGGCTATAAAATATGGGCTGTTGACAGGGCTTTTGAAACATAGGACCAGATCCAGGTATAACTTCCACTGTGCTCAGAGCTACTGAGGATCCATATCCAGACTGGAAACATGGCGCATACACATGAGCTTTTACAAAATGCGCATGTTTTTTCCAATCCTTGCATTCAGTAAGTATCCATTTTGCCTAAGTTTGGATGTGTACATAATCTTTACCATGATCACACTTCCAGGCTTATTGGCTGTCAGCTGCATTTCCTTAAAGTTTACCCCACTGTCTCAAAAATTTATTAAAAGTGTTGTTCTCATGTTCACAAGACATTACTTCTCTGTAACAATGTATTCACCGTACTTCAATGTATAGAATTCCTTTATACTTGCATTGTATGACCATAGTGTTTCGGAACGCTGCAGGTATGAAACAGATGTGAAGCAAAACAAAGCAAGACTTGTTGAAAAACACATGTACTTACAGATCTCTTGGCTTACATTATATTTGCTACAATAAGAAGGAACATTAAACACTTAGGATTAACGCTTGCATTTATGAAGCCTTAAAAGTGTATTTCATAACAGTTCTGTGCAATCTAGTGCTGTTAAGTTTCATGGAAACTAATAATGGATAAAACAATCACTTATTAGCTTTCATGACAGTAAACAGTACTAGATTACACAGAACTGTGTTATCTGTAAAACGTAATTGTCTATTATGGAATATGCCTGTCGTAGTGGTATATAGCATATCGGTTGTAGTCCCAGGTTAGAACACGTCTTTTTCGAAAGAGGGACAGCCGAATGTTTCTTTTCGGATGTCCATATTTCTAGTAATTACCAGTTTCTGATTTTTTCAGAATGGGTGAGTATGCCGATCGGCATACTTCACCCATTCACATTCACAAATTCTCCAGCTGCCGATATCCCTCCGCTGCTGCTATCGCAGGGCCCAGGGAAAGGTGAGTAACCTCTCCATGCGGGGCAGGGAAGGTTAGGGTCAGACTGTAGGAGAGGGAGGGTTAGGGTCAGGCTGCAGGGGAGGGAAGGTTAGGGTCAGGCTGCGAGAGATGGAGGGTTACGTCCAGGCTGCAGGGAAGGGACAATTAGGGTCAGGCTGTGGGAGATGGTGGGTTAGGGTCAGGCTGCAAGTAAGGGAGGGTTAGGGTTAGGCTGCCAGGGAAGGAGAGTTAGGGTAGTGAGAGGGGAGGATTAGGGTTAGAATTAGGGGAAGGAGTGGGGGGGGGGCTTTTTTACTTACATTTCGTAGCCCCGAAAGCTCGATTGCTATGCCTCCAAGAGATATATGCAATCGAAATCACAGCCAGTTCGAAACTGGCCGGGAGGAAACGGGCTTATTGAAATAGGGCCGTTCTAACCGGGGACCCACACCCATAGCATATATCTTATAGTCACATGACTGTGATGCTGTCATTATATTCCTTATGAAGAGGTTTGGGTCACTGAGCAATGCTCCCGTAAACCGGGTTACTGCAACTGTTATATTTAGCAATTACTTAGCTGTGGAATACTGAATATTGATTCTGTTTAAATCACAGAACAAAGTACACTTCCTTTGCTTCTCATTATTACCTTCAGAGGAGGCCACATCAAACACTCCAGCAAAAGCTTTTTATTCTCACTTCTAAAATTGTCAAATATAATTAGTAACTTAAATTTTGGTGTGAAGGAAAGCACCAATGAAATAAAATTGTGTAACAAAACAGATTTCATTTTTTTATTTATGTCCATTTTTAGTTATAAATTGAGTTGAGGCTGGTGAGTGCATCTAGATCGAACTCACCCCCATTTATTGAGATTTTGTGATTTGATAAATAGATACTGCGGCACAATGTTGCACCAGTAACCTACTTACAGTGAAACACCCCAACCCCAATTTATCCGTACTGGTTCTGTATTATTCTGTTTTCTCAGTACTTATTACTCCTGGGTGTGCCCATTAAGACACAATTTGGAAAGTGCGCCCGGGTCCAGGCACAGCAAGTTCAATAGACTAAGGGGCTTAGCGTGCCATGGCTGTATATATGATGCTGCCAGGGAGTAGTAACAGTGGAGGTCAACCAGATCCACTATCCATACTCACATATAATGGGCCTGATTTAGACTTAGGGCTCTATTTACTTTTAGGTTCATTTTTTAATGAACAAAGCTGTTCCAGAATTTGTTCCAAAACTTACCTGGTCTGCGATCTCTGGGCTCATCGCTGGACTTTTCATTCATTCTTCGTATGCATGAAGTCCTGCGCATGCGCAGAGACTCCATTGCAGGACTTTGAAAATTTCAGGTCCCGATATGAAAAACAGTGGCTTCATATCGGAACTCTGAAGTCTTCAGAGCCAGACGCCTCTCCCGGACGGGTAAGTTTAAAAATTTTTTTTTTACTAACAGCTATTAGAGGGAGGAAAAGGGGGGGATATGGGGAGAATCCCTGGGATAGCTGCACTAACGCCATCCTAAGCTGGCGTTAGTTTTACACCGGGAGCAGAGTGTAAAACTCAGCTACGGAATTTAATAAATATTACGAACCGTCGGCCCGCTCTGAAAAGAACGGGCCAGCAGAGAGCCCCGATATTTACATGGATCGCCATGGAAACTGCTGTTTTCCATGGTGATCTATTGTCTTCAAATATTAAACACTTTATTTTCATACAATAATTCCCATTTTCACATGAAAATGGGAATTATCGTATGAAAATTAAGTTTGTAAATAGACTTCTTAAGAAGCTTGAAATTACGAGAGGAAAGTTACTCCTGGGCTAAACCTTGTTGATTGCAGGGGAGTCATATTTCATCTGTTCCAAACAGTATTAGAGTTGAGAGGGGGTGTTTCCTATCCTAAGTCTAAATAACAGTGTAATAGTAAAGCTGGTCAGTATCTGTGTGCAGTAAGCAATTCAAAGATATATCCCTGCATGCAAAGAATACAATTAACTTGACTCCCCCTGCAATCAACATGGTTTAGCCCAGGAGTTACTTTCCTCTCTTATTTTCAATCTCTGAATCAGGTCCAATGTCTCTGGCTAACCTCCTCCTTTCACTGCTACAAATCTCCATAAGCATACTCCATTAGTACACAGAGCCACAGCATGCTAATTAGGTGCAACACTATATAAAAACAACTAAGCAGCACAGTTGTGTGCAGAACAGATGTTGCCCAACGTAGCTACGGCAATGACCGATCCTGGATCGGGCGTCCGTAGCAGCAGCGTAGTAACGTTGGAGGGGGCGTTCCCCTCCGTTACTATGCTGCAGTTATTGCAGGTAGGTGGGGGGAGGGAGGGTAATAAAGCTGGGAGGGCAGTGTAGCAACGCCGCCGTCCCAGCATATTAACACTCACTTATGCCGGCTGAAGTTAGGGTAGCCTTCAGCTGGCGTAAGCGAGTGTTAATACGCTGGGGCAAGGGGGAGTGTCGGGGGAGTGCAGCGATGGTACGCTGAGCGTTAGAACGCTCAGTGTACCATCGTACCTCTGGATCAGGCCCCATGTGTGTAGTCCAGCGGCTGGATGAAGGAAGGTGTCTCCACGTATGCTTTTGCCCAGGGCCTCTCTACTGCTAAGGGGAGCCCTGCACTATGCATAATACAAAAAATGAAAGCTAAAAGTAACGTGGGCAAATGGAACACTATTGCACTGCTGTACATCTATTACTTAATATTTACTATTAAAGTTACAGAGAATGTTGACTCACTACAAGCCTAAATAGAAATAACAAAATTAAATGAAAGCATTGCATTGAAAATATTTAACATCTTACTATGCCATAATTCTATTTTGCACATGTTGGAGCAGAAACTTAAGAAATGAAATACATTTTTAATATGTTCTTTATTATAATTTTTTTTTAAAACCTTACTTTTCTACCTAAGCAAAAGTGAAAAATGATTATCTATAGGGACAAGCGGAATATTTACAATTTTTAAGCTTTGTTAGATTTTGTTGGACCAAATGGCATCCATAATCTAACCAAAAGAAGTTGTAACCCTCTAGCTGTATTTTCAGCATGCTCCACCTTGTCAAGCCCATTTTTCATGGTGTGAGCTTTAAAAACTTGCTTGTAGCAGATTGCTTTAAAAGGTTTAAAGTGCCAGAGATCCCTGTGATAGGCCAGAGTGTGACTTGATTCACAGGCCTCTTCTCTACAGACCATCTGCTCTGGTTATCACTTGCCTGTCCCCACTGCTCATAGTCTCATTTCCCCCCTGAGCCCAGATCAGTCATAGATTGTCCTTCTAAATTATATTAGCAACAGGCTCAGACTGGATTGTTTCATGTAAGCTTCAATCTACAAGCTGTAGTGACCTATAATTTGGGGAGGATCAGAATAACTTTTTACAGCAATAAACTTACTTAAATTCTGACGTTCAAGACAAAAAAGCAAATTTTACAGAAATAAATGCAAAATAAGTTACATAACTAGTTAATGATTTATCTGTTGCTGCTGGGTTTTTTTTTAGGGATAGACACATTTTAAAGTTTTGGCTTTGAAAATTGTTTTTTTTTTTTGGCCGAAATTTCCCTATTTCAAATGTTGAGATTTTTAATATTCATTAAAAAGGAAGAACTTTAAATGACTTCATATCTGGGTCAGTTGACTAGTTTAAATTATAAAGAAGAACTTTTCATTACAAAAAAATATTAAACTTGTAAACTCTTATCATTTAAATGTATACTAAGCCACTGATTCATTTTATAGAATTTAAATCTGTTATACATAATACTGATTGAATTAGAGATTAATGTTAAATGGCTCATGTAGGTGAAATATTTATTTGTTTGCATGTATGATGTTTACATTTATTTAGTTGCTGTAGGTTTGTTGCAGTTTTTAGGTGGTTAGTTGGAGATACTATCTTTCTGTAGTCACTTTAGGTATCCTAGTGTAAGAAAGGGTACTGATCTCTGGAAACAAGAATATGTATTGCTGAGCGGGGCTAAAGCATTGAAACTGAGAACAAGAGGAATTAAAAGTGGGCTTATCGGCCCTCTACAAACTTAGTATCCCCACCCCAGACATACCCACTGCCCCATTATCTCCTAAACGTCTTTTCAGCCTCTGCAGTCCCAGCCCTGCTGAGCCAAATGACTACGTACCCTATTCTTGCATTAATAACCCAGCTTTGTTCTAACCACCCATTACTTCTGCCACCTGTCCTACCCTACAAAAACTTTCTTTTCTCTCTTTTTTTCACAAAAGCAGGCTTGCAATCTGCAGAAATTGGTAGATGCTCTCTTTACCATGGACATGACGAGTGTACATTTACAACAAAACCTTAGCATTGTCTTGTTTTCTTATGATTTTGGTTTTAAACTACATTGTATAGATAGGTTGCAAGTCTCAATTCATATCAACACTAACGTGTGGAGTAGACATCTCCATAAATCCATTATAATCCAATAAATCAGACAGGGATTTTTCATAGTTTCATTCATTATTTACTTGTACTTCCTAAATCATTTTTTAGAATACATTTTTTTTTGTAATTCGTTTTTAGTTTCGAATGAACAAATACTAAGTGATTAAACTATTTTTAAGATTGCACGGAGCCCAATATTTTAAATAAAAATAGTTGTTTAAGAATTTATTTAACAACATCTGTTCAAGCAAGATATTGGCCTCTTAAATTAGTGATAAGCCCGATAAATGGGCAAGTTTTCTCCTTTGAATTGTACCAAGTTGAAGTCTTTGTTCCAAGCATTCCTCGGCAACCCTGCCCCCTTCTCACTCCATATGGGAGGCTGGTAAAAGTGGTTCTCACAGAATTTTAGCCAGTTCACCCCAGCTGTGATTGAGGTTTGGCAATGCATCCATCTGCCCTTGCAATTCAAAGGCCAAGCCCGACTGCTGCTTTTGATTCACATCCTATAGATATATTTTCATTTTCTGTTCACCCCATATTGCCTTCCATTACGGCAGCGTGAGACTGCACTTACCATATTGATCTGTGAGTACTGGAGGAAAGGTTTGCCAGATATTGCAGTGATTATGCAGTTGTGCAGAATATTCTATAAAACAGTTGGTGTTAAAAAGTAGGAGGGTGGATTAATGATTAATCTGCCTGTTTGAAATTCATTTTTACGAATGCTGTAGAAAAATAAAATGCCTTGAATATTAGTTTATGATGCATGTGAGCAGTACTGAATGATGCTCAAGACAACAAAGCTTCTATAACAAATAATTGGTAGAATTATTTTAGATAAAAAATGTTTAGAAAATAAGTACATAAAACAAAGATAATAATCTAGGACCTGATACGGAGATTTACTTTCAGATCCACTGTTTAAAATACATGCAACCTATCCAATATTTCAAAGTAAGCAACTCTGGAAAGGTTAAACTAAAAACGAACACACTTCTGAAACATACAAATGGATGTCTATAGGCTGAGAGGTGTAATGCAGGAGCCTATACAAGTTTGTGTTTCAAAGCATCTTTTTTTTTAGTTTATTAATTCATTTAAATTGCTGTTTGCA